>CAUDNR010000768.1:43579-78309 GCA_958430865.1 Entrophospora sp. SA101
ATTTCGACGTTGATCACCAAAAAATTTCGGAAAATACACTTCCCAATCGTTTAATGTGACAAATCGTTCGACTAATAATAAAATAAAAAAAAAACGAATAATTGATTCATCAGGATTGATGTAAAAATTATCTCGGTGGAAGTTGTCTATTTCTTGATCATCAAAGATTTCTTGTATTTGTTCATCCATTTTTTTTTAAAAAGGTATAAAATTTATTTAATTTTATTATATTAATATTAATTATAACAATATTTGTTAGATATTGTCACATGATACATTTATAGATGTACAGTGCCTGGACATATATAAATGGACACTTGCAGATCATAAAAAATAATTGATACATTACGTGTCATTTATATTAATAATTAATTAAAGGACGTTAAGCAATGCTGGAGAATATCAACTTTTATTAATTATGTTTCCTAAGCCTATTTTAAGAACCCCGGGGGAAACATATGGTTCTTCTGCATTTATGTATTTTATTATTTAGTTAATAATTTGTGATTTAATTAGGTTATTTTTCTCTGGCAATCAAATCACTTTTAAACGGACAGATATATTATACGACACTTAGTATAGATAATAATAACTACGATATAAAAGCATAATTTGGAAAAAAAAAGCATAATCTTGGACACTCTACATATAATTATAAAGTTTATTTGAATATAATTATGTAAATAATTTTTTTGTCAATTGAAAACGTGATTTTACATATACAAATCTACTTTAAAATTATATAGTCACGCAACATAATTTCGAGATCGTCACAAAGTGATAAACGTGATAAATCGAACTTCCATCATGCTGGTGAACTCTTGATACATCTTTTTCATAAGGAATTATATTAGTGCATCCAACATAACATATCATTCTTCTCCATGACCTTAATATAATATTTGCAGTCTCAGATTCTTCTGAAATAAAAAGAAGAAATATGTGAAGTAAATTCTATAATGGTTGTTGATTCTTGCTTTCATTTGGTAAAAAATTGATACCAGTATATGTTAACGACTGATATTTTCTTTTAAGACATCTCTTAAATGCGTTTGTCATGATTTCAATATCATCTCAGTGAGAGAATGTGCAATAAAGTGCATCTATATGTTTTTAATTACTTGTATAACAAGTTGATAAACCAAATAATTCCCTTCTATTAATACCTTTCAAAATAAGAAACCTTTCCCAAACATCAGTAAGAGTTGTTCCAATATGTGTACAAACTATTTTTCCTTGAAATATATGTAGATTGTTTTCCAGAGTATTTGTAATGAAAAGACGAGCAATAGCCAGAACCTGCAAAATTCAACTCTTCTTTATCTAAACTACCAAGTGTTCTATAAGACTTTAATACCATTAGTAACAATTTCAAATGGAAAAAATAAAACATTTCCATAGTTGTTCAACAAATATTTTATCATAAAAACCCAAAATGCTTGTTCCAGAATAACGTGTTGTTTTATCAAAAAAAATTTTATGACCACTTTACTTGGTGTTGAATAAATCATTGCATCGTTATCTGCCTCACATATATAACCAGGCTTCATACCATCATTTGTATTTACAACTATTCGAATAATAAATTCTTCTATTCTTATTGGATAACATAATTTTGTATTTTCTTAATAAAATTCCACCAATAAATGGCAAATGGGCCATGATGGATATCTCGATCAATTTCGTCAGGTGCTATAAGGTATTCTTTTATATTTTGACATTGGGTCAACAAGCGGAAACACCAAGACTTGAGAAAAAAATATCTGATTAATAGACGGATCGTCAATTAATCTCGGACTTCCATTAATTGGTCAATCCCATTTAATTAAAATTTAATCTCTATAGGTAAAATTGTTTTATTTGTCCTCCCATATCTACATATATTTATATTATATTAATTAAATATTATATCGTGTAACAGTGATTTATAAATAGTTTTGTTAGTATTGTTTATTAAAGGAAAACCTTTTTTTCTAACAGCGAGTGATTTTCAAAAAAAAAACAACTAATTCCTTCACTTTGCTGCCTTTAAAAATCATATCTCTTCAAATATATGTTTATATATTTACACGCGCACATCCCTTTTTTTTAATATTCACATTACATAAATATTAAAATTGTTACCGACTAATTAATCATTGATACTAAAAAGAGCTCGATAGACTTTGTCATAAAGAGCTCTCAAAGATTTTCAATTTGAACGACCAATATCCGCCTACATTAAATTTGTGTTGACTGCAAATTGGTATATCTACGTACTATACTCTTCCGGCATTTAAACACGCATATACTACGAAAAAATGATTGATGACGTAGTTGTTGGTGGATACTGGTTAGTTGAAGAAAAAATCGGCGAGGGATCCTTCGGCGAGGTCTTTCGAGGTATTACTTTATTTATTATCAAAATACTTTTGCATGTTCCTTCAATTATTGTATTCATACTTATATGTACATACGCTTAAATTTTGACATTAGCAAAGCATATTACAACCAAACAATTATATGCAATAAAGAGAGAAGCTACATCCATAGAAGATCCCCAACTACCACATGAATACAAAACTTTGAAATTATTAGATGGTTATGGTATTCTTACTTTTAAATTTTTAAACAAACAATTTCTTTTTATCAAGTTTATTAAAAGAATCATTAGAATAATTTATTAAATGCTTATATATTAAAATAGATCACATTCCAAAGGTTCACTGGTTTGGAGAAAAGTCTGCTTGGAATTGCATTGTGATGGACTTGCTTGGTCCAAGTTTGCGTTCTTTAAATCAAGCATTTCGTTCTTTGCCAGTAGCTTTCATAAGTGATATTGCCATTCAAATGGTATCTATTAGTTTAATTGATAAGAAGAATTTGCAGTATATTATTATTAGTTAAAATTATTTAATTTAAAAAATTTATTATCTATTTTATATTAAAAACAAAAATTTATATAGGTGTCAATTCTAGAATACATACACAATAAAGGGATAGTTTATAGAGATATAAAGCCTGATAATTTTCTTTTGGAAAAATGTTTTCCTATATCATCAGATAGGATACTAATGTATAATACTTTTGACGAAACTCCTGAATCAAAATTACGCGACTTTCAACTTTTAATTGGAAGAAAACATAAAGTATTTTTAGTGGATTTTGGTTTATCAACCAATTACGTTGATCAAAAAACCGGATTCCATATTCAAAAAAATCAAAAAATGTTGAAAAGTAAAACTGGCACTGCTCGTTATGCTGCTCTAAATGTTCATCGTGGATATTGTATGTTATTTATCACTGTTTTTGATGACATTGATATGACGTTTTCTAAACCGTGATAATGATGATGATAATATTATTTTTTAGATCATACAAGACGCGATGACATGGAATCATTAGGTTATGTTTTCTTGGAGCTTCTACGTGGCTCACTTCCATGGTCTGGCGTTATAGCGCGTAATTCTCGACAAGGTTGGGCAAAAATGCAAAGAATGAAAGAAGAACTATCACTTGTTGAATTATTTGAAGGCCTCCCGACTGGATTTATGACTTATCTAAATTATTGTAGAAAATTGGATTTTGACCAAAAACCAGATTATGATTATTTAAAAAAAGTTTTATCGTATGTTTTTATTTATTATATGTATATATATGTGGATTTATATTTATATTTATATTTATATCAATGGATTGTTTTATTTAATTATTAGTGAGACAACAGGATCTGGCTCTGAGGCAGAATTAGTAGTACCAGAAGTTAAATGGTTTGATGATGTATCATTTAATAATGCACCACTGTCACCATTTAATCGTGCTAAAAAATTTTCAAGCCGACAACGAATGAACAAGGATTTTACTACAAAAGAACGTTCAAATTCTTTTAATATCCCACCTAGAACAAATTCGTTAACTTCATCAGGGGTTGATTCATTATCGCCTCCAAGAACATATTCTTTGCCGTATGGAGATCCTGCTCATGTATATAATACACATCAACCCAACAACAACAACTACAATAATAAAAATAACAATAATAGAGATTGTGATCATCATGGAAATCGTAATGATAAAAAATCCGTATATATTAAACGACCCGTAGCAAAAGGAGCTTGGTTCATTTCAAAAAATCCTGGTGCAGTTTGGGATCAAGAAGTAGCAGCTATTGAAAATGCATGGAAAGAAGGTTGTTCATGGAATGGGAATGATGTTAATTATAAATCAAAATCTGTAAGGTCTACACCCACAAATGAACATTCTTTTAACGACAATTTAGATAATTTTAATCACCATAACAAGTCACCCCTACCATCACATCATCACAATCATCATCATTACAATCATTATCATCATCATCGACCAAAACAACAAAGAGCTTATTCTTTACCTTGTCAAGAAACTGGTTATGTAAATAATACCAATCATTTTAATAATAATAATAATAACAACAATCGTGGCTATGATCGCTCAGGAAAAAAAAATGATTATCACCAAGCAAAAAATAAAAAATCAATTGGGAAAACTTGGAATATGAAATACTATAATGATCAAAAATGGGACAATGTTGAAAATACATGGAAGCAAGGGCGTGCTTGGACCCAAGATAATGTTGATAGTCAAGAATTAAGTTCTATACCATCAACACCAATAAACGAAGGCGGAATAAATTTTTGGAACTATAATATGGAACAAGAATTTCATGGATTTGATGGTGGTTTACAAAGTTCTGACGGTTGGATTAATCATTTTAACGATGAAAATATAGTTCCAACAGAAGTTGATAAACATAATATTGCTAATAATAATAATGATAATAATAAGAATAGTGTTGATAATAATGGAAGGTTTAAAGTTAGACAAAGAAATCAACAACGTAATTCTGATGAATCAAAACATAGACCGGATCCAATAAATCTAGAACGATCTCATTCCTTAACATCCAAAAAAAGTCGTGATTTACATGATTTACAATCTAGACGTCCTTCAATTCCTTCTCCATTATCTATATCTATACCACCTAAATCGATTTCTAATCCTGCAAATTCGGCAGTATTATCACCTAATTTTACTTCTGGGTCTGATTATGGTAACAAAAATATTCCACTGGGTCCAAGAAGAAGTATCCCAAACATTCGTAATAATAATAATTCACTCGCTACAAAATTTTTAAAAAGAAGCGTACCGAACTTACGAGACGTTGCAAATAATAATGTAGTTCCTCCACTATCAGCTACCATAAAAAGAACAATGGCTCACATGCAAGATGCTCAGCAAGTTCCAGCAATAAACACCAGGAAACAGCAAGTTATTAATTCACGTTGCCTACCAAGAGAATTCATACAACAGAATTCAAATGAAGATACACATTATGCTAGTCATAATGTAAAATATTCAATTCAAGATGCTAGGTATTCGCCTCAAGATGCTCGCTTCTCCTTGGATGTTAATCATAGAAAGCGTTCAAACACTTATAGCCACAATTATTTTAAAAAAGCTTAAATTAGATTATTATAATAGTAGTAGCATAATAGTAGGTAATAGTGCACGTGCAACAATTATCATACTACTATTATTTTTATCAATATAAATTTTTTAAATTCTTGGTGTATATTTTTCCTCCCTTTGATTTACATTCAATATTTTTTTCTTTTGTTTATCATTATTATTATATTGTATAATTTCTTTTTATTATTTATATAAATATAAGGAAGGTAATTTGATTTAATTTATTGTTATATTTTATACACTTGTAAATTGAGTACATTAGATTATTTATATATAAATGTTAATACAAATTCATTTACTTTGTAATATTAATCTATTAATAAAAAAATGAACTTGGATGGATTTCGAAACTGTTTATTATTATGTAGTAATAAATTTACAGGGAAGAAAGAATTTAAAAATTTAAAATATTTATTTAAATGAAAAAAAATCTAATAATTGCATTGATGTTTCTTGATGTTGCGCAGGAGATGAGGAAGAGGACAAGTTTGAAATTGAAATTTGAGAAACAGGATTATTAGTCTCTTGTTGAAATTCGGTGATCGCGGTTAAATTATTATCGTGGACATTATTGTAAGGTAATGAGGTTATTATATCGAAACTAGACAAATAAGACTCTGATGTTGTTGTTATATATTGCAAGTCAACTTTATTATCTAAACGGAAGAAATAAAATAAATATTTTTAAGAAAAATGAAATTTTCTTTAAAAAAAAAATTAAAAAAGTAAAAAATTCACCATTAACAAATTGTCCAATGTTAAATTCATCATTACTATTAACATCATTATTTTCAAGAGAAAATAAATCGTTACATTGAATAATTTCAAAATTTTTTTTCTTATAAATATTTTTTCTATTAACTTTGTTTTTGATTTTATTATTATATTTTTTTGTTTTTTGAGGTCCTCGTTTCTTTCGATCAGTTGTAAAATTGCATGTAGTTCCGTGTTTTAAACAATTATCGCACGGCGCAGTACCAAACGAACATTTAATTTTACGTTTCTTGCAAATGTCACACGCGATTGTTACATTCTTTCTGTCAGTAAAGATTATATTGTTATTATTGTTTTTATTATTATTATTATTATTATAAATATTGTTAATGTTTGATGATGTTGAAGAAGAAGAAGAAGAAACAGGGGAGGAAAATATAGTATTATTAATTATGGTGGAAGGATCGATATATGTGGGATTTTGACTTTGCATGATTATATAAATAAAATCATCGAAATCATTATTTAAAGTTGAGAATTTTTTTAAAAAAAATCAAAATTGATCTATTTATATTAAAGAACAAAATCAAATTTCTTTAGTTCGTTGGGTTACAATTGTGGCTAGTTCTGTGGCTAGTGTAATGGAATAGATGAGGAAATACATTCTAGAAAAAAGAATAAGCTCCATTGAGTTTAAATATGATTAAATGAATTGAAACAAGGACAAAATGATTGGATAATTGACATTCATAACCATGAAGAATTACCATATAAAGATAGTATATAGAATTGTCACACACGATCTGTTCATCTTGTATTGGTGGCTGGTGATTCAAAGAGGTGTAGACTTCTTCACTCGGCTATTAAAATATTTTATATTTTTATTTCCTAATTCCCTTATTTACCAAAAGAAAATTATATTTGAGGAAATAAAGAATGTTTACATTATCTATAAAGGAAAAAGGAATCCAGAGTATTTAAACGATTTTCCGTTACAATGTGGTATTTCTTGAATTAGAATTGTACATTTTTTATGTTCCATGATGATAATAATTTCAAACCAATTTCCACGTAAATTTTATTCTTTCAACATATGCATAATGTCGAGAGGATTCAATTTTTTAACGGATTTATGCATCAAAAAATATTGGCCAGATTTAAATGTATAGGTTCGCTAATCAAACAAGATAAAAGAAAAAACTATGGTTTTATTCTTGAAATAAAAGTTATTAACGGTTTAAAGGTAATAAGTAGTAGGTTGGTTCATTTACCAGAATGATCAACGACAATTAGCACTAAATAATAATAAGGACAAGAATTTACCGACTAGGGGATTCAACACGAATGTTACACACCAAGATTTCCCCTCCGTTAAAATTCATAAATTCAACACTTTATATAACAAAATAATGTTTTACTTTGTAAACTTTTCAAATAAAATAAATACACTTTTTGATCCAAGAATTTTGGCTCCCCAAGGTGAAAGAGAAGTAGCGTGAAGATTTTTTACGTCTAAAGTTTTATTTCATTGACCTTTTTCAAAGAAGTGTTTTTCATTTTAATTATAAATTAAGTTTTTTTTGCTAATACCTCTTAAATGATGTGTTGGACTTCAAGTGTTGCAACAACAAAGGTACTATGGGCTCCAAATCTGCACAAGAGTTAGTTAGGTTTTGATGAGAGATTTGTTCTTTTTATTACATTATTATTATTTACTAATCTACATTATATTTAAAATATAAGGAAGGGTTAAGGAGCAGAAATAAAGATCTTTTGAGTGATATAATTAGAATTGTTAGCTTATTTCATTTTATAAATTCATTTGAAATAATACATAATACAGATTTCTAACATTGTATTTAAAATGAATCTATGGTTGAATTATTGTTATGCGAGATATATTAATGATAATTTTTATTGTATATAATAATAACATTGTGTCAATATTTATTTGTCTTCTTCAAATAATAGATCTAGAATCATTGTTATGCGACCATCAAAAAAAATCAACATCAATTAACTGATGATAATAGGTAATGATGCTATGAATGATAATTCTTATTGTATAATAATACAGTCGAACCTTGTCATAACGAATTTTTGTTACAACGAATTTTGAAAAAAAATTTTTTTTTTAATAAAAAACTTTTGTTATATCGAATTTATTAATAGAATCTTGTTACAACGAACAACGAATTTTTGGTAAAATTTTGATATTAATATTAATATAGTTACTAATCGCGTTACAACGAATTCACGTGATAAACAATCGACAAAAATGTGTTACGATTAAAAAAATCATACAATCCATTATTGTAAAACGTTGAAAGACTGCATCATAATTTAAAAATTATAATAAAATATATATTATTTAAAAATTGTAATAAAACATATGATTTAATATTTTTACAAAATTCTAAAAGGTATAAATACAAGTCTTGTTGTTTGGATGGTTATGTATTAAAAAAAAATTATTTATAAAATAAAGTTTAATTGAAAAAATGTCACAAACATCATCATCTAAAAAGCGAAACTTTATTACAGCTGAACAAAAAAAAGAAATATGCTTATTAAAAAGAAATAAACCTCAACCAAAGAATATTAATTAGCAGCACAGTATGGGATTAGTCCAGGTCAAATATGCGATATATTAAAAGAGCCTGAAAGATGGCTTAATACCAACCCAAATTCCCATCAATCAAAATTAAAAAGAGCACATACTCTACCTGCTGCTAAGATTGATGAACCGTTGATATTATGAATTGAAAAAGCTCTTGGATGTAATTTGACAACAATCACTGGTTCCATTATACAACAAAAGGCTTTAATGTTTGCAGAATTATTAGAAATAAGTAACTTTAAAGCATCATCTGGTTGGCTCCATAATTTTAAGCAAAGATACTCGATTCAGGGATATAATAAACATGGAGAATCTCAGAGTGCTCCCATAGAACAAATCCCTCAAATGAGAGTAGAGTTAAGGAATATTCTTAAAGATTATAAATCAGAAGATATTTTCAACTGTGATGAAACTGGTCTCTTTTGGAAGTTGGAACCAAATTGCAGATTATCAACAGGCCCTATTTCAGGCATAAAGCATGACAAAAATAGAGTAACAATATTGTTAACATGCAATTCTATTGGAACAGAAAAATTAAAACCTTTATTTATTCATAAATTTCAGACACCAAGACCATTAAAGGGAATTGATAAAAACACATTACCTGTTGATTATTATTGGAACAGTAAGGCATGGATGCAACTTACAATATGGAATGATTATCTAAAAAAATTGAATAATAAAATGCATTATGAAAATAGAAATATATTATTACTTGTCAATAATGCTCCAACTCATAATTTAATGGATAATTTAGAGTTAATGAATGTAAAAATCCATTACCTTCCTCCAAATACAACTGCACATCTACAACCATGTGATGCAGGAATAATTCATAGTTTCAAGGTTTGCAAATTTCTTAGTTTGAATATTAATACTAAATCACATTAATGTTAATAAATTATTTAAAATCTACGGGCAAATTATAGAAAATTGTTACTTAAAAAAAAATTAAAAATTATGGTTTAGCACAAACTGGTACAGATCCAAAGCCAATTGACATCAAAAAAGCAATAAATTATGTTGCTAGGGCCTGGAATAGTGTTATGCCAACAATCATTTTTAATTGTTGGAAAAAAACAGGAATTATTCCTTTATCAAATGAGGAATTATCTAATGAAGAAATAGAAAATTCTATAAATATAATAGAAAATATTTCAATGATCAAAATAATGAAATCAGAACCTTGATCAATGAATTACCTTTTTCTTCACCATTAGCAGCAGAAGAATATATTTCAATTGATGATGGGGTGGAAGACAATGAAATAATAACAGAAGAAGAAATTATTGCTTCATTTATTCCAGCAGCAGAAGAAGGAACTGGTGAAAGTGGTACATCCACATCTATTTCAATTAATGATGCTGCTGCTGCCCTTGAAATGGTGTATGATTTTCTTCAACAAGGTGATATTGAAATAGGTTATGATGAATCTAAAATTCTTAAATCATCAAAAAGAAAGTTGGGTATATTAAGAATCAAAAACCAAACACAAACTAGTATTAAATCATTTTTCAAATAAATAATCTTTACATTTGTTATTATCATATTTATGTATTATATTATTATATTTATTTTTGTAATAAAGAACAATTTTTTCTTTAAAAAAAAAAATTCACATAAAAAATCGTCGATCCTGATCGCCACAACGAACTTTTGTCATAACGAATGTGTGGGACTGACAACCTAAATTCGTTATGACAAGGTTAGACTGTAATAACATTATGAGATCTATGGTTAAACGAATCATTGTTACGCGTATTATTAATGATAATTCTTATTGTATATAATAATACCATTGTGAGATCTATGGTTAAACGAATTGTTGTTGCGCGTACTATTAATGATAATTCTTATTGTATATAATAATAACATTGTGAGATCTATGGTTAAACGAATTGTTGTTACGTATACTATTAATGATAATTCTTATTGCATATAGAAATAAACATTACAATTATAAAACCTACATTAAAAATTTTTTTCCTGATGTTGATCATTATGAAAAAGAGAAAAGAAAATTTTTTCAACGTTTCTTCATAAAGTTCAACGTTTTTCTTTTTTGATTAGATTATATAGTATTATTAAAAATATGTAAATATAAAAATAAAATGAGTTATTATAACCTGACTATAACCTAAATTCCCCTTTCTAGTCATATTTTATTCTTTTACAATCTGATCCTCGCATATTTTAAAAAAGAGAATTTTTCAAGTTGGAAATTTTTTTTTGGAGTCACATTTGTACAAAAATTTTTTGTTCACTGGGTATTTTATTTTCAATCATTTAACGTTTCGTGTTGAACCCCATCCATCCCCTAATCAATTGTTATGAAAAATCACACGACTACATCTAAGTCTGGTTGTGTGATTCTAATATGAATGCCTGAGAAATTGTAGCATCAGAAGAACGTTGTGGACTTGTACTTCTCCTAATCATACAATGCCAATTTTCAACATAGTAATCACTGAAATTGACAAAATAAGATTGGATTGTTTCAAGAAATGAGTGTTTGTTGTCCTTCCAATAAAAATAATCAGAGAAAAGCTAATGTAATTTTCCCTCCCATCTTAAGGCAAATGTCCATAATCTGAAAATCGTGTCTACATACTGGTTACAAGATCCTGATTGAAAGATTATGCTGTATACATCTAGAGCAAATTATCTAAAAGATCTATTAATGTTTGATATTCAATATCTTTACAAACTGGTCCAAATTTTTTAATATTTGCGCTAATATTTTGTTTTGTCCAAAAATTTATTTAAACATTTTTTCAAAAAACTCCAATGAACTAATATAATATGTTCTTTCATATTTAATGATACATGTAACGGACCAAGAATTGGGACAAAATTATTTACAATGTCAGGTATCTCTGGTGATGTATCTTGACCTTCTTTTTGTTTATAAATCAAAGTTATTGCTTTTCTTATAAATAACTGGCCAGCAACAATTGGTAATCATCAATGTTGAAACAAAGTAATTTATGTTTATTTTCTTCAAAGTATTGATACATTTTTTTCAAATGATCATATGCTATTTTTCTTTTATATCTCTCCTAAGGTTGTGGGCGAAACTCCACCAGAAATCAATTCGACAGGTTACACATTAATTGTTTGTTAGAGTTTCAGCCGAGTTTTCACATTTGGGGGTTTTGTCAATTGTCAGAGTTTTGACAAGGTATATACTAATTGTTCATTAGAGTTTTGACAGTCACTAAGAGGTTTCGGCAAGCAACCTTAATCTCTCCACTGTTTTATAAGACACTGAAATACCAAGTCTTGACATTATATCAATAGCTTCAGAAGTTGTACCAAATGAATATAAGTAAAGTCCAATTTCTAATTGAAGAGAATTATTAAGTTGATTTCCTAGACAGATAATAAATAATAGAACCCAGCAAGAGATTTTTTGCAATTTTCTATATTACTATCAGACATATTGGATGGAAGAAAAACATCAATCAATTCATCAAAAAATCCTTCCAATTGTGGTTCATTTTCTTCCATCATATTCTGGAATAAAGCTCCTCACGAGCTGGCTTGTGAGCTGACTCATGCGGAGCCTTATTCTGGAACTTTTTAGGGTCCAATTCTATTTTCAATTGTAATTAATTGCCCTTGTATTTTATACAAAGTTTTTGACAACAGTTTAATTTTTTCTTTTAATTGATTTAAATTTCTAATATTAATTTTTTCATATTCTCTTATTTTTTTTTTTTTTTTGGCATTTCATTTATTTTATTTATTAAAAGGTCAAAATCTTTAGATAAAGATACCTTGTCATCATAATATTTGACGTTTATATTAGACCAATTATCAAAATTAAATTCATTATTATTATTTGAATTTTCCAAAAAATGAGATGATCCAAATTCTGTATAGCCATTATCATCTTCAATATGAGCTATACCAAATTCATCTAATTTTCTTTCCTATTTTTATTTCTATTTCTATCTGCTTCTACAATTGATAAATATGATGGTAATTATAATTTTGAAATGTATAGCTTTTCTTTTAGAGCATATTCAGCAAATCTCTTAAATTTATATTTATCAGGATCATTTTATCACAACTTAAGATGGGAACTACAATTAGCTGCAATTCAATTTTCATATGCTGCAATTAATTGAGGAGCCATCTTTAATCCCAACCTCTAAATTTGCATGGACCATTATTTGCATTCATTTTGGAAATTAAAATTTGATATTAAAATTTTATTGATTTAACTTCAAATACAAGTCCTATATATAAAATTAAAAACAAATGAACTGGCCAAATGTTTTTTTTGTGATCTCTGATCAGTCGTGATTATTTTTAATTTTTTGCAACTAATTAGAAATTTGTTTTATGTGATATTTCAGATATGATTGTCTCAAAATCTAAACAATGAAATTCTATAGTTGGCTCAGTCTAAAGACCTCCTAAATTTTGGGCAAATTTAAAAGTATAGAAGTCACTTTCTGTTCTACCTTTTAAAAAAATAGCTCTATTAGTTGATAGAATATGTCTTTGGTTTTAATGTAGTAGGGTTCTATTCTTTTTTAAAACATGTACTTTACTATGCTCACAAGGAATTTGTCCACATGATAATTTCTAAATTTAGGAAAAATATTATCAAATTTAGACTAGCTATTGACTATCGTATCTAAATTGGGCAGAAGAAAACTAAAATCACATGAAGTCCTATTTTTTGAAAAATTCTATTACATTTTTGAATGAATTACAAAATTGCTATTTTGAAATTTGGCCACATGGTGCAGCAATAGGGGGTCTTTAGACCTAGCCAATCATATAATATAAAAATAGGAATGATGTGTTGATCGTCATGTGACTGCCATAGTAAGTTGATTTGGTTTGATCGGTAAATTGGGGACCTCTCTATCAATCCTCATTTTACTATCTCATAATATCATTCTTAAAGACTTGCAAAATTAAAAATGGCTATTAAAATGGGTTGCAGCAATATTACCTCTAATGTCAAGCGGACAAGATAAATTAGGTAATGAAAATTTAAATTGTATTTTAGTTTCATCTAAGGTTGTGGGTGAAACCTCCTTAGTAATTGCTGAAACCACAGCAAAACTATATTAAATCTTATCAAAAATCCTGTTGAAACTATGCCGAAATGGCAAAACCTCAAAATGCAAAACTCTGCCAAAACTCTAATAAACAATTAATGTGTAACCTGCCAAAACCCTGCTGATTGATTTCTGGATGAGTTTTGGCAAGCAACCTTAATGACACCTATTATTTATGTTTTGCTAGATACATAGTGAGCCCTTTTTCTTTAACGCTTCATAATGAAGGTTGCAGCAAGGTCAGAACAAGACTTGCTATATAAGATGTTTTACCACATACTGATGAGAAAGATCGCCCCAAGATATAACAAAGCAATAAATTCACTTAGAAATAGATACCTAAAAAATGCCATTTCAGAGGCATATGCAGCAATCTTAAGGTTGCTTTTACCTGATCTTGAGAATCAAAATTTATCTGATATCATGTTTCGTCAGCTGGCATTACATTACCCTCTACTTGATACAATCACTTCAGAATGAGTCATATGGTATTTACAACACCCTGTACAACATTTGGGAAAATCATCAGATGAAAGGGGAGATATCCCTACTTCTTTTGATGAATTTTGGAAGTCCTTCATGACAAGACAAATCATTAGTCTAAAAAAATACTTATTGATAGCCCTTACTGATGTTGCCACCCAGAACATTGGTGGAAAGACCATACACTCATTCTTGAAAGATACAAGACTAGCTACAGAAAATAAATGCCATTGCCTTCATCAGCAATACCTTCCCCTGGGTTCACAATAATAATTCAACACATATAACGCCCCTATCTTTTTCTTTTTGGTATTGGCATGTTGACATTAATGTGGCTCACATCACCAATCCTTTTTTTTATAGAACTTGCTTTCAATATCAGAATCACTAACTATGTTAAAAAAAAACTATTTAGATTAATTTATAAGAATCTAATTTTTATTTTTTATTAAATAATTGTTTATCATTGTTATATTGAAGCATTATTGTTTTCTCAAGTTGTATTTGTAATTGAATTTTTATCATTGTGGAAAATTCTATTTCCCGAGTATCTTGTTCAATTTTTTGTTGTATCAACAAAAATAATTAGTAATGATCAGTGGAGTGCATATTACTACTTTATGCAAAGCTAAGGTCATTTTTTTCTATTAAATGCTTGTTACCAAAGGACTTTGTTAGTAGGATACTAACATTTAATTTGAATATTGTAATAATATCTCAATAAATAAAATTCAAAGTTCACCTTGTTTCTGCTAGTTTCTATTTGTAAATTCATAATGCAAATTCTTATTTGAATTATTCATAATACACACAACTCGATCTTAATTCAAATTATTTATTTTATTTGAGTTATTTGTTTTTTTCGAATTATTCATTTTATTCAAATAGTAACCCTAGTTCTGGTCATGCACAAGGTTTTCTTTCCAGCTGCACATGTAATATTATTGCAGGTGAATTCTGGCCAAGTGTCTCTCAGTTTTCTTTCCAGCTTCATATGCTCTAAAAAAAAAAATAGAAATACACCACTTGAGGCATCACTACAAGCAATGTAGTGAAATTAAAAGGGTTCCTAAAGGTTGGCCAAACCATCAATCATCAGAAAGGATTATGAATTAACCCGCAGCTTCATTAATCAATTACAGTTTTTATTATCAAATGGATATTATTAAAAATTGAAGGAAATTTAAGTGTATTTATACTTCTTAAAGTATTACAAACAACAAGACTTTTTACATGATTTTGTCCAATAAAATATAATAAATAGAATGATTAATAATGAATGACTTATATTAATTACTAATATTACATGCCAAATGCATAATTGATGATGTCATGATATAAATTGAATTAATTGGCAACAATTGGGATCCAAGTTGGTCCTCAATTTACTATTACTATCTTCTATGGCATTTACTTGGATCATGTATATTATCATTTGCATATTCTCCCAAGCAAGCTGTGTTAAAGTCAGTTTTCTCTCTTAAAATTCTCTCCAACATTAGGAAGTTTTTCCTACATATGATTTACAGTCAAACATCATCACAACGGATCTCGCCGCAGAGAATTTCTTGTTACAATGACATAACGGATTTTATTAATAAATTTGTTCCAGATTTTTGATGGAAGCCTATATGGCTACTAGTCTCATAGCGGATCCATGTTACATATAAAATGAATTAAAATAAATTGTACAACCCATGATTAATAAAAATTCGCAAGTTCCTAAAATAAAATAAATAGTAAGATTCCGATGATCTAGAACCGCTGCAGAAATAACATGATATTTTATATGTAAAATCTAAACAAATGTTATTGGTAAATCATGCAATGTTTTATTGAAAAAATTAAAAAAAGATTTTTGTTTTTTTTATATGAAGAAAACTTGGCGAGAGCTTTATTAAATGTATTATATGTATTTTTAACTGCTTTACAAGCCTACCAAAAAAATATTCAATAGTAATCATAAAGTTACCGGAAAAATGGGCGCCTAGATTTAACATTCCACGCCTCTAAAGTTACTGATTCGAAATTCTGCAATTTTAATCGTTGTCCCGTGTGACATTTTATTTCAAAAAAATTTTTTTAATACAAACTTTATTTTTTAAATTATTAAAAAATGAATAAATACTATTAATTAATTCCTGATGATTTATTAAAAGATAATAGAAATTCTTAAAAATTATATAGGTCATTGTTCTCTATCTTTCCCTTTCCCTTTCCCCTTCTTTTTTGTAAAACAAGGTCGGGCTCCTCTGGTAAAATCAACTATTTTTTTGTCATCGGAACTTGGAATTTGTGGTACAGGTGATGGTTTCTCAATTGAATTTCTTGGTGAGTTTCCAATTAAAGGTTTTGGAGGAAGTGGTGGTGGATAACTGTTTGGTTGAACATAAACTTCATCTGATTCTATCCCAGTTAAGGGAAAATAACAAATACCCATGATATAATCATTTGGATAATCACCATCCCATTGATGGTTCATAACTATTTTTGCATTATTTTTTAACCAGTGTACTTCACATTTTGGTTCTTGAATTAACAAACGAAATTTAAATATTCTAACAATATCTTTGATAAGATTTTCTGCTATATTTTCTGCAGTTTTTCTTTTATCATCATCTTTGATATAACGATATCCTGCCATCAATTGATTGAGTTCTAGTGCTGTGGATGATATGAATGGATGTACATTTTTATTTTCATTTTCATAAATCTCTGAAAATCCAAATTCACCCAATATACCATAAACTTGTTGACGTATTTTTGTTGAAATATCATCAACCATATTATTATTTTGCTTAAAACGACTATTATAAAATTTATCAAGTAAATCTATTAATTTATTTGTATAATATATAATATATTTTTCTTGATTATTAGGACTATTGGGATCATCATCATCTTTAATTTCAAGATAGTCATTTACAAATTTAAAACCATTTTCTAAAACATAACGTTGTAAAACTGCTTTCATCAAAATTTTATCTGTTAGATTTTGAGTATTTAAATTATATTTTCCATATAATCCTTGAATTTTATCATTATCAATTTTTATATCACCTTTTAAAGTAGTAACATAGTCCTTAATTTTACACTGTAAAGAATTTATATCAATTGAAAGTTGAACTGTGTCCTCCTCACTTGAACAATTATTCGACAGACCATCACCTAAAATAGGCTGATTAAATAAATTTGGATTTTCTAATCTTCTGTTTAATCTCTCTATAGCTTCAATCAAAACTCTGTTGGAATTGTCTGCTTCTGCCTTCAAACCTGCAATTATATTATTGTAAAATGCCTCAACTTCCTGTTTGTATTTAGCCATATTGTTGTTATATTGTATTTCCATATTTTTAATTTTTTCATTGTACTTTGGCTCGATTTCATGTTGGTATCTGATCAACTCATTTTTATATGTAAAGTTTTCTGTCTCCAAAGTTCCGATTTTCTCTTTGTACTGGACTATTTCTTTATCTAAGCTAGAAATTTTTTTGTTTAATTTTTGATTTTCCAGATTCAACTTGTTATAATTCTCTTCCAAGTTTTCCATCAATCCTTTGAAGTCACTACGACGAGAAGGATTTTGTTCTAGACAAGTTATTTAGGTTTTATATGTAACTTTTTCAATTAACATAACTTTTTTGAGATACATTCCAAATGTGCAAAATTATAAAAATCCTTACCATTTGAAATTCGAGGTTGAGACATCATTCAATATATTAAATAACTTTTTAATAAAAAAAAAAATAAAATAAAAAAGTTCGAATTATAAATTTACTATGAACGATATTAATATATACTAATACGTGAGTGTTCAAACTTTTTTTCTGATTTACTTATTGTTTTCTTGCTTATTTTGGTAATTTTTGGTAATATATACACGAACACGAATGTTATTTTCATGTAACACAAGATAAAAAAATTTATCAATATTAATATTAATAAAAATGTCAACTCAAGAAAGTTTAGATAAGAATATAGTCAATAACAACAATAATAAAAATTACAATAATATTGATAAAGATGATAGTGGAGATGATGCTAATAATAATGAACTTGATCAAACTTCAAGAGCCTCTTCTGCGATGATATCCAAATTTATTATTTACTCATTTTTATCAGGAACGTTTGCAGCATTAGCATCAGTTTTTGGCAAACTTTCTACTGATACCAAGACTTTGAAAATTTTATGTAGCAATATAATGAATAACAAATATTATAATAATTATTATGTTCATTTTAAAAATGTTTTAATAGACTTTTTATTATGGGATTGTACAATGCTCTTAAGCGATGATAATGGAGATGATGACGATGATGATAACATTGATACAAATTCATCATCTCGCTTTGTAAGGGATTTTATATGTGTGTATGTGTATATATATATATATTAAAAATTTTTTCTTTAACTCCATTATACTTTTTTTTTATTAAAAAAGAAAAGAAATTATATATTCCCAGTCATTTTCTTTGGTCTGATATTTCTATGCAATGCATTGATGTGGGCATTTTTTACTAAAGCTTTAATCAAATCATCATCATCTCTTCAAGTCACTGTGTTGAATAGTACAACTAATTTTTGTATGACGGTTAGTTAGTTAGTTAATCAGTTAATGGAGTAATTAGATTAATTGTTTAGCTGGTTTTGTCCATTGATTATTTTTAATTTTAATCCCTTTTAGGCAATTTTGGGGTATTTAATATTTGGTGAATTGCTTAATTTACAATGGTGGCTTGGAGCAAGTTTAATTGTGATAGGCACAGCAATTGTGTTGATGAACAATCACAGTGATAATAGTAACAGCGACAATAATAATGACAATATTGACAATGTTGTGAGATCGATGAAGTAACAACTCATTGTTAAGAAATACAAGGCAATTTTTATACTTATTTAATGATATGTGGATAATAACATACAAATTTGCTGGATTATTTTTAATATTCATTTAATAATATAAAAAAAAACGAATATATTATTATTCATTATCTTCTTCAGGATCTTCCCATATTGTAAAAGGAATTTTTATTGTCTTTTGTTGTTCAATAGTGAATATATTATCATTGAAATGATTTGTAGAAGGAGTTGTTGTGGTAGTAGTGGTAGATGGGAATGGCCAAGCAACATTTCTAAAGGTGTTGTTTTCATCATCAGGTACCGAATCTGGTGTCAATGTAAGATTATCATCACTTGAATCATCGTCATATATCGTGTTGTTATATTGAACTCTGTCATCCATGTTAAACACTTTTCGAACAAAAACAAAGTTAGATCGTCCTTCTGGATTCCACCATGTATTTTTAGATTGGACTTGTTCAAACGAGCCATTTGTTGGATTATTATTGTTGTTGTTGTTGTTATTACTACTACTACTAATATTATTATCATGACTAGTACTAGTAATAATATTATTATCATTACTACTATTATTATTACCTGTACTGGTACTATCATTTTTATTAATATTATTGCTTCTATTATTACTATAATTATAACTTTTAGATTTATAATTAGTTGGCTCATATTTTTTCATGATATCAGCCATTTCATCCGCCTCGTATTCAAGTATTTCAAAAGCTGCATTAGGGTGTGCTTTGGATATAGGATAATAATCCAAAACATTGGACACTTGTAGAAAATTAAAAGTTGATTTAGTTCCATCATGACCGTCATTAATATTATCATGACGTCTTTTTAATTTTTTGCTTGTAGAAGAAATTAAATCTTCGCCGAATATTGAGGAAGGTGAATAATTTTCCTTTTCTTCTTGATTAACCACCACACCATTATCGCTAACCTCATCTTCCAAATCAAAATCTTTATCAACGACAAGCGAAGGATAATTGGACAAATCGTCATCTAAACTAGTAAGTTGATATGAAGGGGGTAAATTAGAAAAATCATTATTACTAAAAGTTAATTTTGTAGGTGTTGTTGAAAAAAAACGAGTATTTCTATTGAAATGCTTGTAAAAACTCTTTGAACTGCTCATAACGCGTAAATTGGTGAGAACCACGCGTAAAATGGGAATTATAATAATAATTACAAAAATTTATTTAACCCCTAAATACAACACGTTTTATTTTAATAATTTGGAAATGAAAAAAAAAAATTTATATTTATGAAAAATAATTTGATGAATCAATTGACCAAATAATGTGTTTGTCTTTTATGAAGTGAAAATGCCATATAAGACTCGCAATTCGCAAATCTTGCATTTAATGAAGGATCTTGGAATAACTTGTCCTGTTGTTGAAGTAAATTGTATGGTAACTGGTTCGCCAATACCATTAAATTTGATGGGACTAAAAAAAGGACCAAAATTATTGATTGTATTAAGGTTATTGATATGATTATAAATATTCTTGTTATTGCTAAATCCTGTTGCATTGATATTTGGAATTCTGTCTTTGATTGCTCGTCTGATTATTACGTTGTTCTTCTTTATTTCGTGAACGTTATTGTCTTTTGTTTTGCACACTATTGCGTGTAACATGTCTATTTCATCCTGTATACATTTCATATTATGAACGTCTACTAAATGAATACCTATTATTATTAACCTCTTTACAGCTAGGACAAATGATTAGAACTGGGTGATAGGTTTCTGGATGATTGGAATCTATATGATTGTTGAAAAAGGTGTATCACACACTTTGTAAGGAAATTGCGGACATACTATTTCAATGATATCATTAAGTTTCTTTGTCTCTCAAATCTAATAATAATGCCATTTTATTCTTTTAATTACTATTATTTTCTAATATTGTTTTCTTCTTTTATGTCTGAAATTTGAATATTATTGCGAAATGTAATGCCCGGTTTGGGATCAATAAAATTTCTCAAGTAGGGTTTCTATTCGAATCATATCAGCCGATTTGGTTTCTGGGCCTTTTTTAAACCTTATGTCTTATTGTGTCTTGATGTTAAACACGAGTATTTTTAATGTGTAAACTGGTCGGTAGAATGATAATTACCCTAAAAAAATTTATCTACTCCGCTAAAAAAACTAATCTACTATTCATCAACCCGTCAAACCAATGGCCCCACCTCAAAACCAATGGGTTTTTGCTAGTATAAAGTATTCATAACATTATGATCATACCGTGCTGGATTTGGGGTTCAAACAAAATCAGCGCATATGGTTATCATGATTCATTAAAATAATTTTTGATTTTTACTCGATTTTACACAAACATTATTATATTATTATATTATCCTTTATATCCATAATGAAGAAAGCTACGTTAAACAACGAACAACGTCATCAAATTTGTTTAAAAAAGCAAAATGATCCCAAAAAGAATTGATTGGTCGTTGTGAACAAGAATCCGGAGTAAAAATTGATCAAGCAACAATTTCAAGAACATTAAAGTATTCATCCGAATTTTAAGTAATGAAACAAAACCACTACAGAAAAAATCTCGTAATATGAAATATCCCGAACTTGAACATGCGAAAAAGATTTTATTCTGTCTATGAAGCAAAGCAATATTAAAGATTTTTTTTTGAATAAAAAATAAAAATTATTGTCATTGATCTTTCCTTTTATAGTATGAATATGCATATTTTCGTTAGTAGAAACATGATGCATACGCACGTTTACGTTATGCAAATAGTTCATAAGTCCCGATATGGGACTGAGCTACCTTTATGCAAATGAACAGATGCAAATAGACAGGTGTGCAACTGTGTAATTATTATTATAAATGTTACTATTATATTTTCAATGATATGGAGCTTTATTTATTATGATTGTAACAAGACAAACTTCATTATATACTTATATAGAGAGTTAATATTAAAATTCATTATATCAAGAGCAATATATCTATAATGAAATGGTAAATTTTCTAACTTCATTATATAGTACGATTCACTATATAATAGGTTCACTATATCCAGCGTCGACTGTATTAATATTATTTGCTTTTCTGGGTGTAATTAACTCTAAGCTAGCTAATTGCGTCTTACAACAAAGAAAATATTTACAAGCAAGTTCAATAATTATTTACTTAATATTAACCAGAGAACCTGGCTATGTAGATCAATCACAAGTAGTAATTATTTTTATATATACCAAATCGCCAAAATCAAGTGATAACAATAATAGTAATAGTAATATGTTGTTATACATATTTATGAGAAAAATAAAATAAGCATGCGTGTGAAAATGGTTAACTAAACAAACAAATTATTTTCAACTGGCATAGTAAACGTTCCAGCAAAGGCTCTCTTGGCTATATGCTCATTCGAATGAATAGCTTGAATATCTTCCAGGAATTCATTTTCCAAGAATTATGTCATTCGACTCCTTTACAATCAGCTAGACATTATAAGAAAAATGAACCTTAACTTTCTATATTAATAGGCAAGTCAAAGATACTACCGTTTCCTAAATATTAAACAATAAAAGCTTATTGATCTCTTCTATGGATTCTGTAACTTTTTCCTAATGATCATAATGTGCCTACAAGGCGAATACATTCTTACTATTTGTTGGTTGAATAAATAGATAATTAATAATAAAATATATAACCCAAAAGTATGTAATCATAATAATAATGAATCAATCACTTTACTCAGATGTAAACCTCCATATATCTGTAATTTATTTACAATATTAGATAACCTACAGGGTGGCGGGTATTGTCAATCTTTTTGATAACTTCATAAACATATTTTTAAGAACTTTTTTAAATTTTTCTTTCATTTAATTTTCGAAACAAGTTTTTACGCTTTGGTGATTATTTACTGCACGTTCTGATCTCGGATGTTGTGAAATAGTGATTACGAGAAGACAGGTGATATACCTTATAATTTTCAAACCCAGGTACATTTCCGATGACGGGGTCTCTAAGGGACCTCCACAAATTGACATCAAACCAATTTCTTGGGTGTTCTTTTAATAGTGCATTTTGAGGACTTCCCAAAACAATAAGCTGTTCAAATAGAATTTACTCGAGTACTCTTTATCATAAACAAAAATAATCCATACATACTCAGAAAATCATGACTTCATATATTTGTCTGATAGAATGTTTTATGTAATCGTAAACAAAAATATCTCTCTCTAATATGCATATCATTTTCTTGAAGATAAGACATATCAAGCTTTTTTCTTGGGTTGGATATATCAGTCTAAAAATCTTTAACGTGGCTTTTCTTTTCTCTTCACCCTTAAGTATCAAGAAGTCTGGATGAAGCTTCTTCTCTGTGGTCTGACAAATTTCGGGCCATAACAATCTCATATTTTTCACTTAAAATTGCTAACAGGTCTTTGATAAGTTTGTCAATAACTAAAGCTTGATTTATCTCATTTCCTTCAGTGACAATTCTAAAGCAACTTCAGCCAGCAAAAGAAGTTGAGGGAGTTGTGACAAAGTTACCATCCAAATATTTTCTATTTCATTTTTTACCATCTAATTGATATTGCACATTTGAACATAATTTTTTCTGACAGGTTCAACGAGTGACTTTTTAAGGAAATTCTCCAACTTTTAAAATAGGGGACTTGATCAAATGGTATACTGAGTGCTTTGCTAAGACGTTCAGAATCATCAATGTACATTCGTTTTGATCATATTTCTGATACTGGCTCACCTAGAGAGTGTTTATAAATATGGAAGATAGTGGAACCAATAGAAAAAAAGCCAATATTGCAAACAATATACTAAATGTTCTCTCAATATACAAGCATTCTAGCTATTATAGTTTCTCTGACCATTAAATCAATACACTGCTTTGATCCTCTTTTTCCTTATCTCTAATCTACCACAAAATATCAACCGTAATCTGTTCCATATTCCCTAATACATATTTTTTGTAAATAAGCTTGTCTTCTCTAGTAAAAGACCCTTTTCTTTTTCGCATCTAAATGATTTCTTGACGTGTTAAATCACGTTCTTGATCTCCTTGAGGATGCCGCCTTTATAAAAAATTGAGTTTCACCAGTTCCAAAGCTACCCTACTTTATTATTATGACCCCCGAAATTTATTTATTATGTTACAAAACCAAATTATCATTTAGAAAAAATTTTCCATTGAAAAACAAAACTTTTATAGTAAAAAAATTAATGGATATATTTGGACTTTGTTTGCCATTAGTTGACATAACAGCAAAGCTTGCAAGAGACGCTTATAAAACAGCTGAAGATGCACGTTATACCAAAAAAATATGTTTGATCTTAGCAGACAGATTAGAGATAGGATCGCGTGCTTTGTCTGATTTATATAGGCACAGGGATGAAAAGGACAAAGAAGAAAAATTTAAAAGTAGTAATTTCTATAACAGCCTTCAAAGTTACGTAAATGCGGCAACTGAAATCAAAAGATTTATTGATGAGGTTTCTAAATTGAGTGGAGCAATGAAATATATTAAATCAAGTTCTCATAAAGGGAAAGTTAATCAACTTGTAAAAAGGTATGATGAAGCTATTGCTGATTTAAAACTAGGAATAAGTCTTGATGAATTTAAAGAAATTCATGATTTACAAAATACAATGGAAACTGAATTTGAGAAAATGTCTTTGGTAAAATATAGATAAATAAATAAATAAACATTTATTTAATTTATTATTTATTATATGAATTTAATTCTAATTGTCACTTTTATTATCAATTATCATTATCTCCACTATTATTGTTATTTTAATATTAATAGGCTTTAGAAACAATTGAAGCCAGTTTGAATAATCATTCAAGTGATATGAAATTAATGATAGATACACTTGCATCAATGAGTAATAGTCATAAACAACCAATTGAAATTAAATCACTTGAAATTAAATCAATTGGTCAACATGACTTAAGAGATCCAGATCCAGAGCAAGTAGTAAAACGTGGAAAAGTTTTTAAAAAATTATTGAAAGGTTATGAACCAGTAGCATGTAAGCCATTTACAGATGAAGAATATAAAGAAGAAGACTTTCGTACTCGTTTAGCAATTTTAGGTAAATTGTTTTCATCAAACAGTATTGTAAAATTTCTTGGCACATCATGTGCTGATGGATTTAGAGTACTGGTATTTGAATGGGCTGAATATGGAAATTTAAAATCTTTTTATGAAAAATATGATATTAATTGGCAACAAAAACTAAAAATTGTTCATGATGTTTGTGCTGGGCTTGCTTTTCTACATGAATGTACAATTTTTCACCATGATGTTAGATGTGAAAACATTTTAGTGAGTAATTAATTTCTATTTTTATTTTTATTTTTAATTTGTTTAACATACAACAATATATATATTGTTAATATTAATCTTGAAAAAAAAATTTTTTAAAATTAAAAAGATTATGGATAATATTGGAAAAGCAAAAATTGCAAATTTTTCTCTAAGTAGAGAATATCATAATAAAAGTATACGAATTAAAGCTATAAATGAACTTATACCCTGGATGGCCCCTGAGAAACTCAAAGATCCTGATGGAGTCAGATACACTTTAAAATGTGAAATATTCAGGTAAAGGAATATATATATCCATATATTAATTTTGATTAAATTATTATTAGTTTAACTAATTACTCAAATTTGTTTAGTTTTGGTATGTTTGTCTGGGAACTATCATTTCAACAAGTTCCATATTTTCATATGCTTGATAATGATGGTGTAAAAATTACTCATTATATCTTGGAAGGTGGAAGAGAAAGTGTAAGGAAACTTAGTCGCTTTGATGATATTCAAAAATGTTTCAAAAACATAATAGTAAAAGGTAAATGAATGAATATTTATAAAGATCAACTTGAAACTATCATGTTGTAGTCCAATACAAGGTTGTAAATAGGCCAAATCCATTGTGACCAATGAGTTTTGATCTGGTCCATTGCCATTAATAAAATACTAAAAGTTGCACTAATGGATCCAATGGACCACCAATGGATTGTTATCACAGCCAAATAGTATCACATTTTTTTCTTTAAAAATTTTTTACTGCTGTGACAAATTCAAACATGCAGGTTTCTAATTTCACACATAATGGATATATATTTAATATAATTTTTCTTTTTAAATAGCTTGGAATCAAGAACCTTCATTACGACCAAATATGCCTACTTTTCTTACTCAATTAGCTACCTTATACAGAAATTATTATTATTCACCACACATTCTTCCTAAACCTAGAGTTAATAATTATAATGACAGTGGTATTGGCAAAGAAATTACTCCTTTACGTGATGATGATGATCTTTCATTAGATACATTGACTTTAGATGATGCTCCAAAAGTAACAATGACATTAGAAGATGGTATAAAACTTCACAAGGATAAAAATGATACCTCAAGAAAATTGGCATGGGAATGTTTCAAATATCATGCTGAGGTATTGAAAGATCCTAGAGCAATATATTGGAAAGGTTATTATTTGCTGGAAGGATATGGCGGAATTGAGAAAAATTCAGAAGAGGCATCTAGATGTTTCAAAGAAGCTGCAGACCAAGATATTTCTGATGCTCAAGTTCGCTATGCATTCTCTATATTAAATAAGGTCGGTGGTAATCCTTTAATGGCTTCTGAATTTATGAAATATATGGAAAAGGCTGCCTTCCATGAAAATCAAGTTGCTTTGTATAACATGGGTGATATTTATTACGAAGGGAAATTAAATTTACCAAGAAATCAAAAACAGGCAATAATTTATTATAAAAAGGCTGCTTTGAAAGGTCATGAAAAATCAATTAAGAAACTTCAAAGTTTAAATATAAGTATCTATGGTGATTAAATAATATAATAAATTTTTTATAATTATTTATTTTATATATTTGGATTCTATTTATTATTTATATTTATTTTATTCAATATTTATTTATTTATTTATATTTTACTTTACTTTTATATTTTAATTATATTTTGATAAATTGGTTTCTTTACATTGTATTCATTCTTATAAAGAAAGATATAAAGTATTTTGTCACTGCATGTTATAATTGTAATTTAAAAAATGATTTCGGTGGTACAAATCAAAGCTCAACACTAATGCCAATTTCTGATTTCCTTTATTTCAATTTTCGTAATAATCACTCAATTAACCATGAAAGAAATAAGGTACACAGTCAACCCAAACTCGTGCGGGACTTGGAGATAAATGCACACCCTATGTCCTGCATTACACAGCTTAATGCACCCGTGATTTCACGTGATCGCAGTGCATTAGTAATTCCGGTTACATGTAATACTGAAGGCCAAGTAAAAAAACTATAAGATCCAACATAGCAATTCATATTTCCAACACCCTACAGTAATATATATGTGAGTATCATACTAAAAAAGTCGTTTTTGAATGGTCATTTTTTTTATTTTCTTCAGTACGATACTCACTCGACCTTCAGTACCTTTCTACATACCCGATATTGGAGTATTTTTAAACAAGATTTTCCCTCAATGTAGCTCTCTTTTTGAAGATTCTAAAGGAGAAAATAAGGATCGACCTTTAGAGTTTATATTTACAGTAATTATGAAGATTGAGAATTTTATTCATCAAGTATGAAGCATTCATTAAATAATAATGAAGAAATGTTTTAGTGCTATTTATGATTTAAGTAGCAAATATATAAAGGCAATCAGTTGATTCAGATCCAATTTCTTGTTATTATGTTCAAACACAATAATTTATTTCCTTGATTAATTTTATGATCTAAAATATTTCTCTTGATTGTCACAAGTATGCAAAAATGATAAACCTATATATAAAGATAAATGAAAAATTATCTAGTTGCTAATGTAAAATGCATTCTAATGTTTTTTTTTTGTTCAATAGATTAATATAGATCTTGATTTAAATGCTATATAGAAGAAAACCTACCTCAAGATTTAAAAGCAATTATACATTGTTCATAATTATAATGGAAAAGACCACATCTTAGCACTTGTTCACTTCACTACTGATGTCATAACAGATGGTCTAAATATTTTGAAGGAGTTTGTGGCTCTACTAAATATATAGAAATAAATAAATGGAATTGATGTAGGAATTTTATCTTTTAGACATCCAATAGAAAAACTGAAACAAATAAAAAAGCTACAAAAGCTATATGTTCTCAGAACATGTATTAGTATTAGTATGGAAAATGTATTTCTGTGCATTATTTTTCATAGGGTACCTACGTGCCTAAGCCTTGGATAATTAACAACCTTAGTATACTACCCCTCTCTGAGATGGAATTGGGCGCGTCGAAAGCGCATTTCAAGGAATTAGGAATTATTCAAGTTACATTTGGGGGGTTATTGTTACCAAGAATTCCCAGCGAAAACCTTATTAATATTTTACTAATTGCTATTACATATTATCATTCCGGAGGTCAAATCACATGGTTTAAGATGCATTTTTTTCACTTCATCTATTACGAAAGTTGAGATTCTCTACACTTAATTCCGAATAGTCATTACGGATAAAGATTTTACTCATCCTATTTTTCCATCACTGATAGCATTAAAAAAGTAGATTCTTGGGGTTCTTTCTTTTCTTTTAAGGCGAGCATTGGTCTCTAAAATTTTTATTGGCATCATCCATTTGAGCTGTGTGTGCATTGAGAGATTTATCATAGTAATGCTTGAAGAGTAAGGATAGGAACTTTCCAAAGAAAAATAACATCTTGTGACTTTTTGATTTGTAATTTCATTACGAATTTCAACATTAGTAATTTTATTAAACATATCAAACAAATTCTCGAAGTTACCAACTGCAACTTCTCTAATTATAAAACTTGAACATATCAGATAAGTTTTTTCAACATATTTCTTCCTTTTTTTACTGGAAGATTTATCTGCAGGAGTAAGTTTATTAGAGGTTGGAATCGACTAAAATAGTTGACTAAACTTTTTTTTGAACAACTAATAATCGACTACTACTAATACTAATAGCATAGCAGTCAGTGTGCAAATCCTAAAAATTAAGGGGCAGGTCGTTTTGCCAGAAATTTTGGCTGATCAACATTGAAATTTTACTAATAAAAACTCGAATTGAATGTCTTCAGTCCCTTATTTTATACCCTTGTTTTGTATCAATTGTCACCAAAATTTCCACGTTGTTTTATTTTTCATGTTCTTTATTTTGTAAAAAATTTTCAAGTAAGGTTAATAAAAGAGCGGAAAAGAATCAAGGTCTCAAAGTTTTTTTTGTCTTTGTGTGACAATAGAAGTGCGAATGGGGATTCATGTCTTGCAAGTAAACTTGTAAAACTAGTGAAGTATTTAAATATTTTAAACATTACGATTATATTTAAAGAAATTTTAAATAATGAATAGTTTGACAAATAAATTTTTATTTTTATTTTTATTACATTTTTATTAGTTATATTAATTACACAGGAAGGATGTTCATTAATAGATACTTGTCATGTATTTATAATTGATTATTATACTCATTATTTGTGTTAATTATGTATTATATTATTAATTTGATTCTTTTATTATAGATATAAAGAATAATTAAATAGACTCGGGATAGAGATACTTGTAATTTATAATTCAATTAATATTCATATTAAAACTTTTGACTTTTTTGTTAAATCATTATTCTTAAATCTTTTGAAATTTCAGAATTAACTTTTTTTATTATGATAATATATTGAAGATAGAATTGACAAGATATGGCGATGACATAAAATTATGATGATGCTTACCAACCAACCTTTAGACACACCATCCAAATAATACCGATCAAGAATATAGATGTTAGTCATAACTTTTGATGGTGGTCGCAATAACCTTTGTGATTGTGATAACCTTTGTGATTGTGATAACCTTTGTGATCATGATAACCTTTGTGATCATGATAACCTTTGTGATTGTGATAACCTTTGTGATCCATAATAACCTTTGTGATCGTAATAACCTTTGTGATCGTAATAACCTTTGTGATCGTAATAACCTTTGTGATCATAATAACCTTTGTGATCATAATAACCTTTGTGATCGTTTTGCTTTCTTCTTTGAATTGTATATAATACAGACATATTTGTCATAAAAAAGATCAAGATGTGTAACTACATTAGAAGCTAAAATTACATTACATCTGTTATCCAAGGATAAATAAACATTAAACTATCTTACCTACTTTAAATATGAAAGCAGATCTAAGTTTTATATTAATATATATTTTTGAAAATTCCGTCAAGTGAGTCGTCTTTATGGTACTAATGAAGTCTAAAGAACAAGGTTCACTTTGGCTTATTGACTATTGTAATCAGCATAAAGCTGCCTTGTTGAAAAGAATCAACGTTTTTAGTGTAAATTTTCATGTGTATTTTAGCCCATTATTGTGAGTTCGAAGAGCAGCTTTATTTTAAATAAAAGATGCCAAAATATTTATTGAAGCTTCAAGAAAAATTTTTATATATATCATTTTTTTAATCTATTAAGAAGTTTATGTGTTATAAACGTTAAAAGAAATTCTTGGCATTCAAGCGAATGTTACACGCACCAATTAAAAAAAAGAGAAAGGATTTGCACACTGACTGTTAAATGGGAAATATTTTAAGAATAAAACAAGTAATAATCTACAATTCAGGTGTGATTTAGGGGTAGGGGGAATCACGTGATAAATCAATAGTAAACCCTAGGGGTTAGGGGGGTTCAATACGAATGTTACACACTATGATTTCGCAAAACCAAAACTGTCCTCCCTCGAAATTCATAAAATTCAAAATTTTATATAACAAAATAACGTTTTTACTTTGTAAACTTTTCAAATAAAATAAACACACTTTTTGATTCAAAAAATATTTGTTCCTTGAGGTAAAAGAGAAGTAGTGGTCAAGTTCTTTTTACGTCTAAGGTTTTGTTTATTTTTTTTTTTCAAAAAAAGTTTTTTTATTTAAGCCTTATTTTAATTAAACATTATGTTTTTTTGCTAACACCTTTTTAAATGATGTGTTGGACTTCAAGTGTTGCAACAACAAAGGTACTGTGGGCACCAAGTCTGCCCAAACACAAGAGTTAGTTAGGTTTTGATGATAGATTTGTTCTTTTTATTACATTATTATTATTATTTACTGATCTACATTATATTTAAAATAGAAGGAGGGGTTAATGAGCAGAAATAAAGATCTTTGAATAATATAATTAGAATTGTTAGTTTATTTCATTTTATACATTCACTTAAAATAATACAGATTTCTAACATTCTATTTAAAATGAATCTATGGTTGAATTATTATTACGCGAGGTATTATTACTATACTCCTATTGTATATTAATGATAATTTTTATATATAATAATAACATTGTGTTAATATTTATTTGTCTTCTTCAAAAAATAGATCTAGAATTATTGTTATGTGACCATCAAAAAAAATCAACATCAATTAACTGATGGTAGTAGGTAATGATACTACTGCTATGAATGATAATTCTTATTGTATATAATAATAAAATTATGAGATCTATGGTTAAACTAAATCATTGTTACGCGTACGATTAATGATAATTCTTATTGTATATTAATATAATAATAACATTGTGAGATCTATGGTTACGCGTACTACTTATTGTATATAATAATACCATTATGAGATCTATGGTTAAACGAATTGTTGTTACGCGTACTATTAATGATAATTCTTATTGTATATAATAATACCCTTGTGAGATCTACGGTTAAACGAATTGTTGTTGCACGTACTTATTAATGATAATTATTATTGTATATAATAATACCATTGTGAGATCTATGGTTAAACGAATCATTGCTACGCGTATTACTTATTTATATAATAATAACATTGTGAGATCTATGGTTAAACGAATTGTTGTTACGCGTACTGCTTATTGTATATAATAATACCATTGTGAGATCTACGGTTGAACGAATTGTTGTTACGCGTACTATTAATGATAATTCTTATTGTATATATATAGAATAAACATTACAATTATAAAGTCTACATTAAAAAATTTTCCTGATGTTGCTTGTGTGTTGAGTAATTGCTTCATAAAATTCAACGTTTTCTTTTTTGATTAGATTATATAGTATTAAAAATATGTAAATATAAAAATAAAATGAGTTATTATAACCTGGCTATAACCTACATTCCTTTTTCTAGTCATATTTTTATTCTTTTACAACCTGATGCTCTTATATATTGAAGAAGAAATTTCAAAAAAAAAATTTATATTAATGAATATCTTGGGGATAATGAGAAGTTGGGGTTTCTTTTTGGCGGCATATTTGTACAGACAATTTTTTGTTTTCGGGGATGTTTTGTTTTCCATTTTTTCAATTTTATTAATAAAACATATAAAATTAATATAGTGGACAGTTTTGGTTTTGCGAAATCATAGTGTGTAACATTCGTATTGAACCCCCTACCTAGTTATTACTTTAAAATATCGCGTGATAATTAATTTGCTAAATTTCGATCCCTGAAATTTCATGATGACATAATGTCACATCTAACCCCGACACCGTTCTAGGGCGCGGTAGTTTGCAGTATTTCCGTATATATTAAATATTGTACCAGTAGATAAGTAATTAGTATATATTGATTCGGGTCGAATCAAGCAAGGAATGATTAGAATGAAAGAACCAAAAATTAGGTGGTTAGATTCAATTCGTATTCGATTTGGTCCGAATTCATTCGGTACCTCCAAGAAATAAATGCTTTTATTCATGGTAAAACATATATTCATAGACGATATAAGCTCCTTCAACAAACGCTCCGTATCCACAAGAAAATTCGTAGTCTTGTAGATGAAGATTGGCAAAATGGTTATTTGAAAACTGTCATGTTTTTTAATTCTCTGGCAAGAAAAATGTTGACCCTCGAAGACAATACAAAGTACATTGTGACATTGGAGCTACACCCGAGTCACCTCTTATAGATGCTAATTTAGTGTAATAAAAAATTTGTGATACAAACCAGCTTGTTTTCAAAAATATAAATAAATTCCTTTTTTAAAAAAATTTATTTTTAGATTCATTCACGAATTTTATTTAGTAAGGTGTACATACTACAAAAAAAAGTTCTTTTTATAGTTTTTTTTTAAATTATATTTTGTATATTGTTATCATTCCCCAATTATAACTAATATTTTTTTTTCCTTCTTTATTTATATACTCGCTTATTATTTTTGTAAAAAATAAAATTATATAATAGAAAAATGGGCATTAAAACAAATTTTAGGAATTCTTTAATTATTTTATTTGTTTTTCTTGTACAAGGTAAAAAGTTCTTTAATATTTTCACTTTTTTTTTTCATTAAGTAAAAATAGGATAATAACGAAAATTTATTTATTTTAGTGATATATGGACAAGTTAAATATTGTGAACAGTATACGCATTATTGCTTTGTTGTTACACCTCCAGGCCTAAATGCTGCATTAGAAGAAAGTTATGTAAACTTTCGCTTGGAAGCTCCAAAAGAGGTTGGGTAAGTAATTGAATGCTTTTTTTTTGGAAAAATAAATATTAAAGGAATGGAAATAATTATATTATAATTTTAGATGGCTTGGCCTTGGTATTGGTGAAGATATGTTGTCATATTTAATTGTAATAATATTTATATTTAATTTTTTAACTTTTAATAAAATAATGCTTAATAAAATTCAGTTTAATGATTTTGATACATTTATTTATTATCAAATAGGTTGCCTGGCATAATGATGCTGAAAACAAAACAATAATATCACAACGTAAAGCAGAATCATATGTAGAACCTAGTCCAACAGAATTTCAAAGTGACCTTATACTTGATCAAGATAATAGTGGAATCATTGGTAACAATTTTGTCGTCAATTTTAAACGTTTACGATCCGTTCAATCCAACACTATCCGTCATAAACAACCTTTCGTTTGGGCAATCTCTTATACGAATCCAAAATCATCCGCTTTTAATGCAACCATTGAAAAACATGATTGGACTGGCCTTACAACATTAAGATTAACACAAAGTGGTCAAACTGACGGTGTTTTGACTACCTATGATAGATATATTATTGCTCATTCTACCTTAATGTTTATTGCTTGGTTTGTCATTACTCCTGGATCAATCTTTGTGGCTAGATTTGGTAGAAACATTTTACCTTCATCTTGGTTCAAAATACATTGGATTGCTCAATTGTTTGTTGCCACTCCCCTTGTAATTATTGGTTTCATCTTACCAATAGTCGCCGTAGCTGGAAATGTTGTTTTTGATGAAACGCATCAGGTAATCAATATCGCACATATCTTGTGGTGGTATTATGTTTTTGCGTTAATAATAAATTTTTTCTCGTATTATTTATAAAAATAGATTGTTGGTTTGACTCTTTTTATTGGCCTATTTGTCCAATTAATCATTGGGGGAGTTCACCATAAACTATACGATCCTTTACGTAATTATACACCTTGGTGGACTCATCTT
>CAUDNR010000768.1:78319-95425 GCA_958430865.1 Entrophospora sp. SA101
ATTTCGACGTTGATCACCAAAAAATTTCGGAAAATACACTTCCCAATCGTTTAATGTGACAAATCGTTCGACTAATAATAAAATAAAAAAAAAACGAATAATTGATTCATCAGGATTGATGTAAAAATTATCTCGGTGGAAGTTGTCTATTTCTTGATCATCAAAGATTTCTTGTATTTGTTCATCCATTTTTTTTTAAAAAGGTATAAAATTTATTTAATTTTATTATATTAATATTAATTATAACAATATTTGTTAGATATTGTCACATGATACATTTATAGATGTACAGTGCCTGGACATATATAAATGGACACTTGCAGATCATAAAAAATAATTGATACATTACGTGTCATTTATATTAATAATTAATTAAAGGACGTTAAGCAATGCTGGAGAATATCAACTTTTATTAATTATGTTTCCTAAGCCTATTTTAAGAACCCCGGGGGAAACATATGGTTCTTCTGCATTTATGTATTTTATTATTTAGTTAATAATTTGTGATTTAATTAGGTTATTTTTCTCTGGCAATCAAATCACTTTTAAACGGACAGATATATTATACGACACTTAGTATAGATAATAATAACTACGATATAAAAGCATAATTTGGAAAAAAAAAGCATAATCTTGGACACTCTACATATAATTATAAAGTTTATTTGAATATAATTATGTAAATAATTTTTTTGTCAATTGAAAACGTGATTTTACATATACAAATCTACTTTAAAATTATATAGTCACGCAACATAATTTCGAGATCGTCACAAAGTGATAAACGTGATAAATCGAACTTCCATCATGCTGGTGAACTCTTGATACATCTTTTTCATAAGGAATTATATTAGTGCATCCAACATAACATATCATTCTTCTCCATGACCTTAATATAATATTTGCAGTCTCAGATTCTTCTGAAATAAAAAGAAGAAATATGTGAAGTAAATTCTATAATGGTTGTTGATTCTTGCTTTCATTTGGTAAAAAATTGATACCAGTATATGTTAACGACTGATATTTTCTTTTAAGACATCTCTTAAATGCGTTTGTCATGATTTCAATATCATCTCAGTGAGAGAATGTGCAATAAAGTGCATCTATATGTTTTTAATTACTTGTATAACAAGTTGATAAACCAAATAATTCCCTTCTATTAATACCTTTCAAAATAAGAAACCTTTCCCAAACATCAGTAAGAGTTGTTCCAATATGTGTACAAACTATTTTTCCTTGAAATATATGTAGATTGTTTTCCAGAGTATTTGTAATGAAAAGACGAGCAATAGCCAGAACCTGCAAAATTCAACTCTTCTTTATCTAAACTACCAAGTGTTCTATAAGACTTTAATACCATTAGTAACAATTTCAAATGGAAAAAATAAAACATTTCCATAGTTGTTCAACAAATATTTTATCATAAAAACCCAAAATGCTTGTTCCAGAATAACGTGTTGTTTTATCAAAAAAAATTTTATGACCACTTTACTTGGTGTTGAATAAATCATTGCATCGTTATCTGCCTCACATATATAACCAGGCTTCATACCATCATTTGTATTTACAACTATTCGAATAATAAATTCTTCTATTCTTATTGGATAACATAATTTTGTATTTTCTTAATAAAATTCCACCAATAAATGGCAAATGGGCCATGATGGATATCTCGATCAATTTCGTCAGGTGCTATAAGGTATTCTTTTATATTTTGACATTGGGTCAACAAGCGGAAACACCAAGACTTGAGAAAAAAATATCTGATTAATAGACGGATCGTCAATTAATCTCGGACTTCCATTAATTGGTCAATCCCATTTAATTAAAATTTAATCTCTATAGGTAAAATTGTTTTATTTGTCCTCCCATATCTACATATATTTATATTATATTAATTAAATATTATATCGTGTAACAGTGATTTATAAATAGTTTTGTTAGTATTGTTTATTAAAGGAAAACCTTTTTTTCTAACAGCGAGTGATTTTCAAAAAAAAAACAACTAATTCCTTCACTTTGCTGCCTTTAAAAATCATATCTCTTCAAATATATGTTTATATATTTACACGCGCACATCCCTTTTTTTTAATATTCACATTACATAAATATTAAAATTGTTACCGACTAATTAATCATTGATACTAAAAAGAGCTCGATAGACTTTGTCATAAAGAGCTCTCAAAGATTTTCAATTTGAACGACCAATATCCGCCTACATTAAATTTGTGTTGACTGCAAATTGGTATATCTACGTACTATACTCTTCCGGCATTTAAACACGCATATACTACGAAAAAATGATTGATGACGTAGTTGTTGGTGGATACTGGTTAGTTGAAGAAAAAATCGGCGAGGGATCCTTCGGCGAGGTCTTTCGAGGTATTACTTTATTTATTATCAAAATACTTTTGCATGTTCCTTCAATTATTGTATTCATACTTATATGTACATACGCTTAAATTTTGACATTAGCAAAGCATATTACAACCAAACAATTATATGCAATAAAGAGAGAAGCTACATCCATAGAAGATCCCCAACTACCACATGAATACAAAACTTTGAAATTATTAGATGGTTATGGTATTCTTACTTTTAAATTTTTAAACAAACAATTTCTTTTTATCAAGTTTATTAAAAGAATCATTAGAATAATTTATTAAATGCTTATATATTAAAATAGATCACATTCCAAAGGTTCACTGGTTTGGAGAAAAGTCTGCTTGGAATTGCATTGTGATGGACTTGCTTGGTCCAAGTTTGCGTTCTTTAAATCAAGCATTTCGTTCTTTGCCAGTAGCTTTCATAAGTGATATTGCCATTCAAATGGTATCTATTAGTTTAATTGATAAGAAGAATTTGCAGTATATTATTATTAGTTAAAATTATTTAATTTAAAAAATTTATTATCTATTTTATATTAAAAACAAAAATTTATATAGGTGTCAATTCTAGAATACATACACAATAAAGGGATAGTTTATAGAGATATAAAGCCTGATAATTTTCTTTTGGAAAAATGTTTTCCTATATCATCAGATAGGATACTAATGTATAATACTTTTGACGAAACTCCTGAATCAAAATTACGCGACTTTCAACTTTTAATTGGAAGAAAACATAAAGTATTTTTAGTGGATTTTGGTTTATCAACCAATTACGTTGATCAAAAAACCGGATTCCATATTCAAAAAAATCAAAAAATGTTGAAAAGTAAAACTGGCACTGCTCGTTATGCTGCTCTAAATGTTCATCGTGGATATTGTATGTTATTTATCACTGTTTTTGATGACATTGATATGACGTTTTCTAAACCGTGATAATGATGATGATAATATTATTTTTTAGATCATACAAGACGCGATGACATGGAATCATTAGGTTATGTTTTCTTGGAGCTTCTACGTGGCTCACTTCCATGGTCTGGCGTTATAGCGCGTAATTCTCGACAAGGTTGGGCAAAAATGCAAAGAATGAAAGAAGAACTATCACTTGTTGAATTATTTGAAGGCCTCCCGACTGGATTTATGACTTATCTAAATTATTGTAGAAAATTGGATTTTGACCAAAAACCAGATTATGATTATTTAAAAAAAGTTTTATCGTATGTTTTTATTTATTATATGTATATATATGTGGATTTATATTTATATTTATATTTATATCAATGGATTGTTTTATTTAATTATTAGTGAGACAACAGGATCTGGCTCTGAGGCAGAATTAGTAGTACCAGAAGTTAAATGGTTTGATGATGTATCATTTAATAATGCACCACTGTCACCATTTAATCGTGCTAAAAAATTTTCAAGCCGACAACGAATGAACAAGGATTTTACTACAAAAGAACGTTCAAATTCTTTTAATATCCCACCTAGAACAAATTCGTTAACTTCATCAGGGGTTGATTCATTATCGCCTCCAAGAACATATTCTTTGCCGTATGGAGATCCTGCTCATGTATATAATACACATCAACCCAACAACAACAACTACAATAATAAAAATAACAATAATAGAGATTGTGATCATCATGGAAATCGTAATGATAAAAAATCCGTATATATTAAACGACCCGTAGCAAAAGGAGCTTGGTTCATTTCAAAAAATCCTGGTGCAGTTTGGGATCAAGAAGTAGCAGCTATTGAAAATGCATGGAAAGAAGGTTGTTCATGGAATGGGAATGATGTTAATTATAAATCAAAATCTGTAAGGTCTACACCCACAAATGAACATTCTTTTAACGACAATTTAGATAATTTTAATCACCATAACAAGTCACCCCTACCATCACATCATCACAATCATCATCATTACAATCATTATCATCATCATCGACCAAAACAACAAAGAGCTTATTCTTTACCTTGTCAAGAAACTGGTTATGTAAATAATACCAATCATTTTAATAATAATAATAATAACAACAATCGTGGCTATGATCGCTCAGGAAAAAAAAATGATTATCACCAAGCAAAAAATAAAAAATCAATTGGGAAAACTTGGAATATGAAATACTATAATGATCAAAAATGGGACAATGTTGAAAATACATGGAAGCAAGGGCGTGCTTGGACCCAAGATAATGTTGATAGTCAAGAATTAAGTTCTATACCATCAACACCAATAAACGAAGGCGGAATAAATTTTTGGAACTATAATATGGAACAAGAATTTCATGGATTTGATGGTGGTTTACAAAGTTCTGACGGTTGGATTAATCATTTTAACGATGAAAATATAGTTCCAACAGAAGTTGATAAACATAATATTGCTAATAATAATAATGATAATAATAAGAATAGTGTTGATAATAATGGAAGGTTTAAAGTTAGACAAAGAAATCAACAACGTAATTCTGATGAATCAAAACATAGACCGGATCCAATAAATCTAGAACGATCTCATTCCTTAACATCCAAAAAAAGTCGTGATTTACATGATTTACAATCTAGACGTCCTTCAATTCCTTCTCCATTATCTATATCTATACCACCTAAATCGATTTCTAATCCTGCAAATTCGGCAGTATTATCACCTAATTTTACTTCTGGGTCTGATTATGGTAACAAAAATATTCCACTGGGTCCAAGAAGAAGTATCCCAAACATTCGTAATAATAATAATTCACTCGCTACAAAATTTTTAAAAAGAAGCGTACCGAACTTACGAGACGTTGCAAATAATAATGTAGTTCCTCCACTATCAGCTACCATAAAAAGAACAATGGCTCACATGCAAGATGCTCAGCAAGTTCCAGCAATAAACACCAGGAAACAGCAAGTTATTAATTCACGTTGCCTACCAAGAGAATTCATACAACAGAATTCAAATGAAGATACACATTATGCTAGTCATAATGTAAAATATTCAATTCAAGATGCTAGGTATTCGCCTCAAGATGCTCGCTTCTCCTTGGATGTTAATCATAGAAAGCGTTCAAACACTTATAGCCACAATTATTTTAAAAAAGCTTAAATTAGATTATTATAATAGTAGTAGCATAATAGTAGGTAATAGTGCACGTGCAACAATTATCATACTACTATTATTTTTATCAATATAAATTTTTTAAATTCTTGGTGTATATTTTTCCTCCCTTTGATTTACATTCAATATTTTTTTCTTTTGTTTATCATTATTATTATATTGTATAATTTCTTTTTATTATTTATATAAATATAAGGAAGGTAATTTGATTTAATTTATTGTTATATTTTATACACTTGTAAATTGAGTACATTAGATTATTTATATATAAATGTTAATACAAATTCATTTACTTTGTAATATTAATCTATTAATAAAAAAATGAACTTGGATGGATTTCGAAACTGTTTATTATTATGTAGTAATAAATTTACAGGGAAGAAAGAATTTAAAAATTTAAAATATTTATTTAAATGAAAAAAAATCTAATAATTGCATTGATGTTTCTTGATGTTGCGCAGGAGATGAGGAAGAGGACAAGTTTGAAATTGAAATTTGAGAAACAGGATTATTAGTCTCTTGTTGAAATTCGGTGATCGCGGTTAAATTATTATCGTGGACATTATTGTAAGGTAATGAGGTTATTATATCGAAACTAGACAAATAAGACTCTGATGTTGTTGTTATATATTGCAAGTCAACTTTATTATCTAAACGGAAGAAATAAAATAAATATTTTTAAGAAAAATGAAATTTTCTTTAAAAAAAAAATTAAAAAAGTAAAAAATTCACCATTAACAAATTGTCCAATGTTAAATTCATCATTACTATTAACATCATTATTTTCAAGAGAAAATAAATCGTTACATTGAATAATTTCAAAATTTTTTTTCTTATAAATATTTTTTCTATTAACTTTGTTTTTGATTTTATTATTATATTTTTTTGTTTTTTGAGGTCCTCGTTTCTTTCGATCAGTTGTAAAATTGCATGTAGTTCCGTGTTTTAAACAATTATCGCACGGCGCAGTACCAAACGAACATTTAATTTTACGTTTCTTGCAAATGTCACACGCGATTGTTACATTCTTTCTGTCAGTAAAGATTATATTGTTATTATTGTTTTTATTATTATTATTATTATTATAAATATTGTTAATGTTTGATGATGTTGAAGAAGAAGAAGAAGAAACAGGGGAGGAAAATATAGTATTATTAATTATGGTGGAAGGATCGATATATGTGGGATTTTGACTTTGCATGATTATATAAATAAAATCATCGAAATCATTATTTAAAGTTGAGAATTTTTTTAAAAAAAATCAAAATTGATCTATTTATATTAAAGAACAAAATCAAATTTCTTTAGTTCGTTGGGTTACAATTGTGGCTAGTTCTGTGGCTAGTGTAATGGAATAGATGAGGAAATACATTCTAGAAAAAAGAATAAGCTCCATTGAGTTTAAATATGATTAAATGAATTGAAACAAGGACAAAATGATTGGATAATTGACATTCATAACCATGAAGAATTACCATATAAAGATAGTATATAGAATTGTCACACACGATCTGTTCATCTTGTATTGGTGGCTGGTGATTCAAAGAGGTGTAGACTTCTTCACTCGGCTATTAAAATATTTTATATTTTTATTTCCTAATTCCCTTATTTACCAAAAGAAAATTATATTTGAGGAAATAAAGAATGTTTACATTATCTATAAAGGAAAAAGGAATCCAGAGTATTTAAACGATTTTCCGTTACAATGTGGTATTTCTTGAATTAGAATTGTACATTTTTTATGTTCCATGATGATAATAATTTCAAACCAATTTCCACGTAAATTTTATTCTTTCAACATATGCATAATGTCGAGAGGATTCAATTTTTTAACGGATTTATGCATCAAAAAATATTGGCCAGATTTAAATGTATAGGTTCGCTAATCAAACAAGATAAAAGAAAAAACTATGGTTTTATTCTTGAAATAAAAGTTATTAACGGTTTAAAGGTAATAAGTAGTAGGTTGGTTCATTTACCAGAATGATCAACGACAATTAGCACTAAATAATAATAAGGACAAGAATTTACCGACTAGGGGATTCAACACGAATGTTACACACCAAGATTTCCCCTCCGTTAAAATTCATAAATTCAACACTTTATATAACAAAATAATGTTTTACTTTGTAAACTTTTCAAATAAAATAAATACACTTTTTGATCCAAGAATTTTGGCTCCCCAAGGTGAAAGAGAAGTAGCGTGAAGATTTTTTACGTCTAAAGTTTTATTTCATTGACCTTTTTCAAAGAAGTGTTTTTCATTTTAATTATAAATTAAGTTTTTTTTGCTAATACCTCTTAAATGATGTGTTGGACTTCAAGTGTTGCAACAACAAAGGTACTATGGGCTCCAAATCTGCACAAGAGTTAGTTAGGTTTTGATGAGAGATTTGTTCTTTTTATTACATTATTATTATTTACTAATCTACATTATATTTAAAATATAAGGAAGGGTTAAGGAGCAGAAATAAAGATCTTTTGAGTGATATAATTAGAATTGTTAGCTTATTTCATTTTATAAATTCATTTGAAATAATACATAATACAGATTTCTAACATTGTATTTAAAATGAATCTATGGTTGAATTATTGTTATGCGAGATATATTAATGATAATTTTTATTGTATATAATAATAACATTGTGTCAATATTTATTTGTCTTCTTCAAATAATAGATCTAGAATCATTGTTATGCGACCATCAAAAAAAATCAACATCAATTAACTGATGATAATAGGTAATGATGCTATGAATGATAATTCTTATTGTATAATAATACAGTCGAACCTTGTCATAACGAATTTTTGTTACAACGAATTTTGAAAAAAAATTTTTTTTTTAATAAAAAACTTTTGTTATATCGAATTTATTAATAGAATCTTGTTACAACGAACAACGAATTTTTGGTAAAATTTTGATATTAATATTAATATAGTTACTAATCGCGTTACAACGAATTCACGTGATAAACAATCGACAAAAATGTGTTACGATTAAAAAAATCATACAATCCATTATTGTAAAACGTTGAAAGACTGCATCATAATTTAAAAATTATAATAAAATATATATTATTTAAAAATTGTAATAAAACATATGATTTAATATTTTTACAAAATTCTAAAAGGTATAAATACAAGTCTTGTTGTTTGGATGGTTATGTATTAAAAAAAAATTATTTATAAAATAAAGTTTAATTGAAAAAATGTCACAAACATCATCATCTAAAAAGCGAAACTTTATTACAGCTGAACAAAAAAAAGAAATATGCTTATTAAAAAGAAATAAACCTCAACCAAAGAATATTAATTAGCAGCACAGTATGGGATTAGTCCAGGTCAAATATGCGATATATTAAAAGAGCCTGAAAGATGGCTTAATACCAACCCAAATTCCCATCAATCAAAATTAAAAAGAGCACATACTCTACCTGCTGCTAAGATTGATGAACCGTTGATATTATGAATTGAAAAAGCTCTTGGATGTAATTTGACAACAATCACTGGTTCCATTATACAACAAAAGGCTTTAATGTTTGCAGAATTATTAGAAATAAGTAACTTTAAAGCATCATCTGGTTGGCTCCATAATTTTAAGCAAAGATACTCGATTCAGGGATATAATAAACATGGAGAATCTCAGAGTGCTCCCATAGAACAAATCCCTCAAATGAGAGTAGAGTTAAGGAATATTCTTAAAGATTATAAATCAGAAGATATTTTCAACTGTGATGAAACTGGTCTCTTTTGGAAGTTGGAACCAAATTGCAGATTATCAACAGGCCCTATTTCAGGCATAAAGCATGACAAAAATAGAGTAACAATATTGTTAACATGCAATTCTATTGGAACAGAAAAATTAAAACCTTTATTTATTCATAAATTTCAGACACCAAGACCATTAAAGGGAATTGATAAAAACACATTACCTGTTGATTATTATTGGAACAGTAAGGCATGGATGCAACTTACAATATGGAATGATTATCTAAAAAAATTGAATAATAAAATGCATTATGAAAATAGAAATATATTATTACTTGTCAATAATGCTCCAACTCATAATTTAATGGATAATTTAGAGTTAATGAATGTAAAAATCCATTACCTTCCTCCAAATACAACTGCACATCTACAACCATGTGATGCAGGAATAATTCATAGTTTCAAGGTTTGCAAATTTCTTAGTTTGAATATTAATACTAAATCACATTAATGTTAATAAATTATTTAAAATCTACGGGCAAATTATAGAAAATTGTTACTTAAAAAAAAATTAAAAATTATGGTTTAGCACAAACTGGTACAGATCCAAAGCCAATTGACATCAAAAAAGCAATAAATTATGTTGCTAGGGCCTGGAATAGTGTTATGCCAACAATCATTTTTAATTGTTGGAAAAAAACAGGAATTATTCCTTTATCAAATGAGGAATTATCTAATGAAGAAATAGAAAATTCTATAAATATAATAGAAAATATTTCAATGATCAAAATAATGAAATCAGAACCTTGATCAATGAATTACCTTTTTCTTCACCATTAGCAGCAGAAGAATATATTTCAATTGATGATGGGGTGGAAGACAATGAAATAATAACAGAAGAAGAAATTATTGCTTCATTTATTCCAGCAGCAGAAGAAGGAACTGGTGAAAGTGGTACATCCACATCTATTTCAATTAATGATGCTGCTGCTGCCCTTGAAATGGTGTATGATTTTCTTCAACAAGGTGATATTGAAATAGGTTATGATGAATCTAAAATTCTTAAATCATCAAAAAGAAAGTTGGGTATATTAAGAATCAAAAACCAAACACAAACTAGTATTAAATCATTTTTCAAATAAATAATCTTTACATTTGTTATTATCATATTTATGTATTATATTATTATATTTATTTTTGTAATAAAGAACAATTTTTTCTTTAAAAAAAAAAATTCACATAAAAAATCGTCGATCCTGATCGCCACAACGAACTTTTGTCATAACGAATGTGTGGGACTGACAACCTAAATTCGTTATGACAAGGTTAGACTGTAATAACATTATGAGATCTATGGTTAAACGAATCATTGTTACGCGTATTATTAATGATAATTCTTATTGTATATAATAATACCATTGTGAGATCTATGGTTAAACGAATTGTTGTTGCGCGTACTATTAATGATAATTCTTATTGTATATAATAATAACATTGTGAGATCTATGGTTAAACGAATTGTTGTTACGTATACTATTAATGATAATTCTTATTGCATATAGAAATAAACATTACAATTATAAAACCTACATTAAAAATTTTTTTCCTGATGTTGATCATTATGAAAAAGAGAAAAGAAAATTTTTTCAACGTTTCTTCATAAAGTTCAACGTTTTTCTTTTTTGATTAGATTATATAGTATTATTAAAAATATGTAAATATAAAAATAAAATGAGTTATTATAACCTGACTATAACCTAAATTCCCCTTTCTAGTCATATTTTATTCTTTTACAATCTGATCCTCGCATATTTTAAAAAAGAGAATTTTTCAAGTTGGAAATTTTTTTTTGGAGTCACATTTGTACAAAAATTTTTTGTTCACTGGGTATTTTATTTTCAATCATTTAACGTTTCGTGTTGAACCCCATCCATCCCCTAATCAATTGTTATGAAAAATCACACGACTACATCTAAGTCTGGTTGTGTGATTCTAATATGAATGCCTGAGAAATTGTAGCATCAGAAGAACGTTGTGGACTTGTACTTCTCCTAATCATACAATGCCAATTTTCAACATAGTAATCACTGAAATTGACAAAATAAGATTGGATTGTTTCAAGAAATGAGTGTTTGTTGTCCTTCCAATAAAAATAATCAGAGAAAAGCTAATGTAATTTTCCCTCCCATCTTAAGGCAAATGTCCATAATCTGAAAATCGTGTCTACATACTGGTTACAAGATCCTGATTGAAAGATTATGCTGTATACATCTAGAGCAAATTATCTAAAAGATCTATTAATGTTTGATATTCAATATCTTTACAAACTGGTCCAAATTTTTTAATATTTGCGCTAATATTTTGTTTTGTCCAAAAATTTATTTAAACATTTTTTCAAAAAACTCCAATGAACTAATATAATATGTTCTTTCATATTTAATGATACATGTAACGGACCAAGAATTGGGACAAAATTATTTACAATGTCAGGTATCTCTGGTGATGTATCTTGACCTTCTTTTTGTTTATAAATCAAAGTTATTGCTTTTCTTATAAATAACTGGCCAGCAACAATTGGTAATCATCAATGTTGAAACAAAGTAATTTATGTTTATTTTCTTCAAAGTATTGATACATTTTTTTCAAATGATCATATGCTATTTTTCTTTTATATCTCTCCTAAGGTTGTGGGCGAAACTCCACCAGAAATCAATTCGACAGGTTACACATTAATTGTTTGTTAGAGTTTCAGCCGAGTTTTCACATTTGGGGGTTTTGTCAATTGTCAGAGTTTTGACAAGGTATATACTAATTGTTCATTAGAGTTTTGACAGTCACTAAGAGGTTTCGGCAAGCAACCTTAATCTCTCCACTGTTTTATAAGACACTGAAATACCAAGTCTTGACATTATATCAATAGCTTCAGAAGTTGTACCAAATGAATATAAGTAAAGTCCAATTTCTAATTGAAGAGAATTATTAAGTTGATTTCCTAGACAGATAATAAATAATAGAACCCAGCAAGAGATTTTTTGCAATTTTCTATATTACTATCAGACATATTGGATGGAAGAAAAACATCAATCAATTCATCAAAAAATCCTTCCAATTGTGGTTCATTTTCTTCCATCATATTCTGGAATAAAGCTCCTCACGAGCTGGCTTGTGAGCTGACTCATGCGGAGCCTTATTCTGGAACTTTTTAGGGTCCAATTCTATTTTCAATTGTAATTAATTGCCCTTGTATTTTATACAAAGTTTTTGACAACAGTTTAATTTTTTCTTTTAATTGATTTAAATTTCTAATATTAATTTTTTCATATTCTCTTATTTTTTTTTTTTTTTTGGCATTTCATTTATTTTATTTATTAAAAGGTCAAAATCTTTAGATAAAGATACCTTGTCATCATAATATTTGACGTTTATATTAGACCAATTATCAAAATTAAATTCATTATTATTATTTGAATTTTCCAAAAAATGAGATGATCCAAATTCTGTATAGCCATTATCATCTTCAATATGAGCTATACCAAATTCATCTAATTTTCTTTCCTATTTTTATTTCTATTTCTATCTGCTTCTACAATTGATAAATATGATGGTAATTATAATTTTGAAATGTATAGCTTTTCTTTTAGAGCATATTCAGCAAATCTCTTAAATTTATATTTATCAGGATCATTTTATCACAACTTAAGATGGGAACTACAATTAGCTGCAATTCAATTTTCATATGCTGCAATTAATTGAGGAGCCATCTTTAATCCCAACCTCTAAATTTGCATGGACCATTATTTGCATTCATTTTGGAAATTAAAATTTGATATTAAAATTTTATTGATTTAACTTCAAATACAAGTCCTATATATAAAATTAAAAACAAATGAACTGGCCAAATGTTTTTTTTGTGATCTCTGATCAGTCGTGATTATTTTTAATTTTTTGCAACTAATTAGAAATTTGTTTTATGTGATATTTCAGATATGATTGTCTCAAAATCTAAACAATGAAATTCTATAGTTGGCTCAGTCTAAAGACCTCCTAAATTTTGGGCAAATTTAAAAGTATAGAAGTCACTTTCTGTTCTACCTTTTAAAAAAATAGCTCTATTAGTTGATAGAATATGTCTTTGGTTTTAATGTAATAGAGAGATTTTCTCAAAAAAAAAAATTGTTGTAGAGTTCTATTCTTTTTTAAAACATGCACTTTACTATTACTATGCTCGCGAGGAATTTGTCCGCTATGATCATTTCTAAATTTAGGAAGAAAAATTGCCAAATTTAGACTAGCTCTTGACTATCATATCTAAATTTGGCAGTAAGAAAACTAAAATTACGTGAAGTCCTATTTTTTGAAAAATTTTATTACGAATTACAAACTTGCTATTTTGAAATTTGGCCGCATGGCGCAGCCATAGGAGGTCTTTAGACCGAGCCAACCACATAATAGGATGTCCATTATGCTATCGATCATAGTGTTACAAAACATACGTGTAACATAATTTTGCAGGGACCGTTACTCAAAAAATTTATATCCCTATATAGGACCCCGGAAACTTATATTAGATGTTCCCGTCATGTAGACTGGGTAAAGTTTATATAAAAAATTTCCAAAAGTTACCAGCTAAGCTATAGGTAAAATTAATAGTACCTTAAAAAATGTTCAAGTTTTTACAGGGTAAAGTTTTTTTGCCTCCCGGCTAGTATAAGGGTAAATTTATTAATAATTTATAAAATGTTCCTGTTAGTAACAGGATAAAGTCATATATATAAAATATAGTTGGTATTACCGCACCATATGATCAATTTGAAAAAATTTATTTTATTTTTTTTTTCATGAAATTTCTCACAAAAATAATGGAGAATAATGGGGAATGCTCACAACAAAAATGTATACAAACGACCCTTGATTTCCCTATAATATCTATTACGCGTTTAGATTCAAGCCACAAAAAGGGTAAAAATAAATCTATAGACCATAATAAAGAAACTATACCTTCTAATACAATAAATCAACCGCAATAGACAACCCTTAATTTCCCTTTAATTGCTGACAATACTCATAAAAAACATTCCTTTGATGAAATTGATGCAAATAATGATACAGATGGTGATAAATCCAATGAACATAATGATAACTTAGATGAATGCAGTAATGATGAATACAACGAACTTCCACTTGATGGAAAACCTTATATGTGTCCTAAGGAAATAAAATTGCGCAGACATAAATATTTTTCATGGCTAATTAATCCAAACCATATTCAATGCATATGTGGAAAAGAATTAAAATTAGATAAACGGTACTCAGTAAAAAACTTAAAAATGTAAGAAATATATTTATATTTATATTTTTATTAAAAAAACAATTTAATTGATTCAATTTTTTCCAGTCATATACATAGCAAAAGAGCATGCAGTGCCAAAGCACAAGGTCAAGATTCATTAGATATTTATTCATTTTTTAATGCAGATGAAACACATTCACATTTAGTTTCTATTTTTAATAGCAAGGATGATTAATTAAATAAATAAATAATAAATAATAAATAATAAATAAATGTATAATTGTAACAAACATTTAAAAAAAGGGTCCCGACCAATAGAAGGGTAAAAAACATATGACGAAAAAAAAGGTTCCTATTAATGACAAGGTAAAGTTAATAGATGATAGGCTGAGTAAAAAGACTATAAAATTTGCCCAATTTTGCCGGGAACATCTGATATGAGTTTCCGGGGTCCTCCCTATATATGTCTTAATATCATATAGAAATGGATGGCAAAATGTGTTGATCATTTGAAACAAAAATACAGCACAACATGATTTAACATTCAACGCTTTTAATACATTTAATATAACAACAAATATAATTTATTCAGATATGTGACCATTTGTTATTACAATTTGACATTAGAAAATAGATATAATAGATATATTACATTGACCTGTTGATAATTATTTATACCCTTTAGCAGAAATAGCCAAGATTGCAGTTGTCCAAGTTTAATGATATTTTTATTTTTTCCATGATCTATTTCAGAATAATTAACAAGTGCTTTTATATACAATTGACAAATCAATAATAAAGTAATATATAGTAATACTTCTCTTATTTTTACATTTTACAAATCACATATAAATATTTGATATGTCCAAGCTTTTTTACAGGATCTTGAGCTTAGGCGAATGAATTAATGAATGAAAGCCCACAAGTGAGTGGTGGCATTCTCAACTTTCAACCACAAATTACCAATCTAACTTTATTGTTGGATAAATTGTGAATTAAAAAATTAATAATACATTATAAATATATAAAATAATGGAAGCCTGTATGAATAACTACTTGAAATGTATCACCATTCCAAAAAAATGTTTCTTATTAAATTGTTTTCTCATGTAAAGAGTTTGTAGTTGATGTTAAAAGCTAGTAATTATTCATGCCAAGGTAGTCTCATTTCTATTTATTACTATACATACATACATACAGTCTACTCTCTCTATAACGACCACTAAGTAAAATTTCTCTATAACAAACTTCCCTTTGTCCCCATTTCATTTTTTTATAATTAATTTCTCTTTCTATAACAACCAATAGCAGAGAAATTACATATAGGGACAAAGGGTTCATTATAGAGAGAGTGAACTGTACATACATACATACATATAATATAAAAATGAAATATTATTAGTACAACCTTGTCTTATAAAATTCTAATTTTTTTTTATAACCCGATAGCTACTAAGGTTAACTTGAAGACTGTTCATTTAGTTTTCCTTAATTTAACAAAAACATATAGTAGAGGACAAGAATTCATAAGTTTACTTATAGAATTCATAACATATGTTGAACTTCACATTACCTTTTTAGTAAAACCTTATTAACAAAAGTTATTAAAAGCACATTGTTCAATAGTTTTAATCCCAGAGAGTATCCCTTAAATTCATCAAAATTCCATCCATATATGGACGGAATTTTGATGTAACTTCAAACCCCCCAGACTAAAAAATATAATAATCAATTATTTATTTTTTTGAATTTTTTAATAGAGAAAAAAATGTAATTTATGTCTATTAACTTATTTTGGTTTAAAAAAACTTTTTTGTGAAACTTTTGTTAGTAGCAACATAAACACATTTTTAAAAATGCAAAAAATTTAATCAATTTTTGGAGTCGCTATTATCTGGAAAATTTACCACATCAATGTCACATGAATAAGTGTTAAATATGTGAAAGCATGTTGCAATTAATAAGTTTATTTATAACAAAAAAGCCACTTTGTAAATACAACTTCTGATTTTTATATATGGTAAAAATTTTGTATTTTTAAAAATCTTGAGGGAAATCAAAAAATTTAATGTAAAAAGCCAGTTTATGATGGATTTTATACTTGAATTTGGTATTATTGTGTACATTAGAGTTAAAGACATGCAATTTATAGACATGTAATTTATACCATACAATTTATAGTCATACAATTTAAAGTGCACCAATGCGAAGCCGTAAAGATTCAGAAGTTTTCATTTATCTACCTACTAATACAACATACACTTCAGTTCTTACGATTTAAAGTCATGTAATTTATAGTCATACAATTCATAAAATCATGTAATTTTAAATTTTTTTTTTATTTACAAAGTATATTGAACTTGTGTTATTTTACTAAAAAAAAACAGACAATTTTTATTAGTGAAAGAAAGAGAAACAGGGCTTCAGATAATATGTTAGTTCTTTTCAGAAATTCACTCTAAAGAATATTTTTGGAAAAGTGCATAAATGACTATATATTTAGGTTTTACAAGCTTATATGGTGCAAGTCACTTAGTTGCTGAACTTTTTATTGGCTGTGTAGATCCTATATCCTCTCCAAAAATGGAAATGTATGACCCAAAAAACAAATCATA
>CAUDNR010000768.1:98588-103588 GCA_958430865.1 Entrophospora sp. SA101
ATTATAAATATTAATGGAAATATGCAATTTCGAACATTTGAAGTGCAGTTACTTAGGACAAAAAGCCATGTTTTCTCGCTAGTTTTCGAGTATTTTTGTGTAAAACACGCAGAAATGTCACGGAAATTTACATGATCTACATTTTGTCCGGATACTTTTGGCAGGTGAGTGAGAGTTCGCATTGCATTCTTATTCACAAACTTGTTCTTCAATTTAATCGAATGAATCTATGAATGTCATTAACATGGGATTTTCAAAACCTATTTTGGTAATTTTTACTTGATAGTCTGAATTTTATTGAATGAGATACACATATATTAATATTACTACTAAAAAATCAAAAAAGAGGGAATATGACCTTTTTCCTTATACAAATACCAAGATTTCAATTCACATTGAAGTCAAATCATTTCATAATTACATCCTTAAACCTTATTTGCATCAAAAAGAAATCATGTAACAAAATTTTATTTTCGTATTCATATTATTTTCATGTTCAATGCTATTCCACATCAACTTCATAAAAGAACTACTGTTTTTGGTAAATGTGTTAATACTTGGGGTCCAAACCCTGACCTAATCGATGTAACAATTTCACCTGATCCTCTTGTTCCAGGTATAATGTATATATTTTTATTTCTGGTAAATTGACAAGAGATATCACCAATGAATTCGACCTTACAATCGGATTTAATAATCTTATCGTTCCCTCATTAGAGCACAACCTTATAAGTCCTTATTGCACTGAAGATATTAAGTATCCAATTAAAGCAGGAACTATTAAATAGAACAACAGCCGTTACCTGGGGATTTATCTAGCAGTAGAAGCAGTAGACATATCACATCGTATTAACTCTTGAGACGAGATAGGCTGTCCAATGGCTAATGTCTCTTCCTCCTCTATCTAATGATACTGCTTTTGATGCATTACTTCTTTTTTATAATTTCATTTTAATTAATTTTTTTATAGTTTACATCTACAAAGCAATAAAGTTTTGCTCATATTGAGTTTTTTATTTTATTTTTAATGTATCAATAAAGCTGCCCTGGTGATTGATAATTGTGTCAGGATGTCACGTATTTTTATGAGAAACTTATATTTTATATTTACATTAAAAATATTATTGATTATGCCATCTGAATTAGATTTATGGAGACAAGAAAATGCCAGTTTTGAGGTTGAAAACACCAAATTAAAACAAATTATAGAAGAACTTTCTAATATTAGAATCGAGAATACAAAACTAAACAAATAATAAAGCAAAATCAGACTACTAATGATACTCTAGAGTCTTCATTATCTACAGAATTATTAGTAACTCCACCACTGCCTGTTCACCATCTATTAAAAGTTATTATTCTAATGAAGATAATAATACTAACTTTATAAATAAAGAGCAAGCACAAGCATCATTTCTCCAGAAATAAATCCTGATATATGTCAGGATTTGAAAACTTAATGCTCTGCATCACTTATCCATACAGAGACTAAATCATTAGAAGATAAAGAGGTTGATGATGATTCATTGGAGGCCTGTAATTTTGCAGAGTCAGAATATAAGAAAAGGATCGGTAATGAGATAAGGTAAAGGAATAGAGAAGGAACCTTAAAATCTGAAAAAATATCTTTAACATCTCTGGATCAATTATTGCAGGCTTCGGAAAAGTAACATAATTCATCTCAGATATCTACCCCTTCGCCAGTTAATCATAAAATATCTTATAGCCAGAAAATAGAGCAAGGTATAATTCAAGAAGTAGTCCTGTTTATTCAAAAAGAAAAATTGCTCACCTTATCAACTAATATTCCCGGAACTCAAGATAGCAATATAGAAGTAAATGATGATGGAGATGGACGAACACATATTTGACCTCCTCCTGAGTTTCTACTATGTTTCCAGCATCGAATGGGTCCCTGCTGTCATCAAGAAATTTGATTGCGCTTCCGATGTATGTTAATGCTTTATCAATATATGTAATATATGTGGCTTTATGACTACTTTTATTTCTACATCATTATCCATAGCTCCATCTCATTCTGCTGACATTACTCACTTCATTCACAACTGATAATTACTTTTATTTGTGCTTTTATTTCTGCCTTATTATCCATATATCCACTTTGTTCTGCTGACATTCTCACTGTGCCCAATAAATATTAACCGCATTTTATTCTTGTATATGGTTTATAAATAATTAGTCAATGTATTATCAAATTGATATAAAATTTGGGCCTCAGGCATCTAAATAGACCAATTGGTATAAAAAAATCAGTAAAAAATATGGTCTCTGTGCCAGAACCCTAAAATACACAACAATAGAGCAAGGTCTGTTGTAGAAAGATCCATTATCATTATAGAAAATGAACTGTGTGTATTAGCCATTAAGTCTTATTGTAATTTTATGATTGGTTGTTTTTTATGGGCTTGTAAAGCATTTAAATACACACATATTACTAAAAAGAAAGCATTATTTTTTTCAAAGATCTGCATAAAATTTAGCCAATAATTTTTGTTTTGATTTTTTAAAAAACTTCTAGATCATCAGTATTTGTATTTGGAAGTCTTCTCGTAATATTTTTTATAACTCAAATTAATCACACAAACATGCCTAGCCCAAGGCATCACCCTCACTCAACTATTTTCCTTTTAAGGTTATGGAACATGTTCTGAATAAAGTTTATTTAAAAAAGAACAATGGTAGTGATGGTGATTCATTGCAACTCGTTGTCATTCTATATAGTTGTAGTATCCATCATTTTTTAGAAAAAATTGCCACTATTACCACCTGAAATTTTAATTGGAATATCCCAATATCTTCATTTTCAATTGATTATAAGCAGTTTTAAACATGCAAAATATATTTAACAAATTCACTATGTTGCTAAGGGAAGAAAGCTTGAACTTGTAGTTGTTAAGAGGTAGAGAGAAGTTGGGATTAAATGCAAGTACACAAAGTAAGTTATTTTACTGAGTTTGACAAATTATTGTGTTATCTGAGGTTATGCTACCACATTGAGTAAAATATTTGGGAATTGAAAGCACATCAGGCCACAGCTTCAGCTTTTCCCAGTTTTGGATGTCCCCGCATTGGCTGTGCCATGGGGGTATTTATGGTGAATAGGATACATGAACTAGAAAATTGAAAGCTCATTGTGGCCACAGTTATACAATGACTGTGAACGTTCTTCATATAGTTCTTGATATGATAACAACTCATATTTTTGATTTTATCAATTTTTAGTAAACCAGGTTGACAAAGGGATCGATATACACAAGCAAATAAATTCCTATTTATAACCAATATAAAAATTGGAAAAGAAGTTATATAAGTATTGTATCAATTTTATTACCTAAAAAAAAATAACTTTAATTAATCAACGTTATTTTAAATTACAGTTCACCTGGTTGTAAAAGAATTAGAATGGATGCTTGCTTACCCAAATGCCAAAAGGGAACTATTGGCATTGTGGCAGGTCCTTCGATGAATAGGTTTGTGCCTAGTGCATTAGAAGTAGTCAGTAGAACGATATATGATATGATCCTCATGGATAAGAGGAATTTATGTATAGATTTAATAGATGTTGTTGTTAGTCGATCATATAGATTTGATTTTTCTTACAAATAATTTTTGTTTCTTTCTTTCAACTATTTTATTTTTTACTTTATATATTTTTTTATCTGTCTATTTTTTTTTATAAATATTTTTTGCTCTAAAATACATAAAAGATAAGCTAATTAATTGCTACAAATTGGTATTATTTGCCTCTCTAGATATCTTCATGCACAAAGTAAAGTTTGAAGAAATAAAAATAAGCCAGTTAGCTAATTGCCATACATAACGAGTGCAATTGAATCAATATTATTTGCCTCTAGATATCTTCATAATTGAATATTGCCTTTGTATCCCATGTGTTCCTATGTTATATGAAGAAATTATAATGTTTCATTACTTTATTAACATCCATGTAAACCAATTGGTAATTATTATAATATCTAATTGCCAAACGTTTGTCACCGATTAAATTTGGGAGAGCGTATTTTAATTGGTGATAACAATTATTTTTGTTTTGCATGGATCAGAATGAATAGGGGATCAACGAATTGATTTTGGTATTAGCGAATAATTTTGGTTAAAGATAATAGTTTAAATAAAATATTTATTTTATTTATTTAGTTTTCTTAGTCGAAACTAATTAACTTGTTATCAAGTTACTTTTACATTAGGTCGAAATCATATTCTTTATATACATGTTCTTTACATATTAGCCCGAATTGGGCGAATCTGCCCACTTTGTACTTGGGAGGTTCCGCCCGGTTTGGGCGATTTCGCCCAGTCTGGGTTAATCGTCATTAATCTCTACTAAATAAAGTTAAATAAATATGAACGTGCTACGGATTAATTAAATAGACGGGACGTAACACGAATTCTGATGATAATAATTATACACGTTATCAATAAATAATTAGAATTAATAAAATAAAAATAATAAAAATAAGAATAATGAAAATAAGAATAGATAATAAAAATAAAAATAAAAATAAAAATAAAAAATGATACTCATCTATATATATACATTATATCCATCCATGCAATTTATTATTGTTGTATTTTTGTATTTTTACGCGTTTTTATATAATACGTGTTTGCATAGAATATTATCCTCAAATAAAATAATGAGAGAAATAATACTTTTTTTACCCCCAAAATAGCCAACAACCAAAAAAAAGGAGGTGAAATGGAAGAAGGCAATAATTGTTATCATGTGATGTGTTCTTTATATATTGGGAAATATGTAACTGAAATAAGCAACGAGCGAGTCAATTGGCGTTTCTTTGATAAACAAAGAAAAGAAAAATAATAATATTATTATTTATTACATAACAAATAGCCAGATAGAATTAATTAAGATTGGTTCGTTTTGTGTTTTGTGTTTTTTTTTTTTTTGATTCTTGAGACAAAATTCTATTTGTACATGAATAAACTTAAGGAGGAGGGAT
>CAUDNR010000771.1:0-10751 GCA_958430865.1 Entrophospora sp. SA101
ATTTTCTAATAAAATTTCCATCGTTGCTGCATCGTCAGTTGCTGATTCAACATTACCCGAATCATCATCAACTGTATTTTCGTTATTTTTGATAAATTCATTTTCGTTTAATCTTTTCGTCATACTTTCTTTTAGTGCGTTGACATTTTTTTGATTTCAACTTGAAGATAGTCCAAGCATATTAAACATTTAGATTGGCACCTTTTGTAGACAATGATTGTGATAACCATGTCCGCATGCAGTACACTACAATTATTCAAATCAGTATAGTTAGTATAATCACAATATACGTAATCGCAAAAAATGTCTATAGATGGTTTCCTAGAAGTAACAAAGCCTCTTGGAAGGTGACGATCGGTTATTTCATAAACTAAAAAAGTTAATTTGTATGAGTTGATACCATTAGATGAAGTTTTAATAATCAAAGGATACTGATTTCGTGCTTGATATATCTTCGTAAACACATCTAAAAGCAATACAGCACACTTTCGGGAAAGCATATGCAATTGTTTAGGTGTATATGGATACTTCACAGAATTTATGAAATGTTGTCGAAAAGCATTATTCTCTCGATGTTGAAAAATAAAACGTGCCTCCTTTTGCAGTTGTTGTGCAGTGAAAAACTTAGCCGTACGTCGTCGAATAATGCTGTGAATGATTTCTACAGGACTATCACTTAAAGAGGCGAGATAATTAGTAAACATATCAATCATCGGATGATTTGTCTCCATCCAATAAAAGATATCAGAAAAAAACATTAAAGGTGCACGCTTATAATTTCTTCTATCAAACCGAAGAAAAAGATCACTCCAGCAACGCATACAAGCTTCCTCATAAGCCAGCCAGTTACCTTCTCGATGGTGCACTGCGTAAACGTCAAGAACTAAAGGAATTAAATTGCTCAAAAGATCGGTTAAATATAAAAATTCAATGTTTTTGCATGTACGACCAAACTTGGAATAAACAATATTATCTATATCAAGCCATGCCATGCGCATGATGTGAAGAATTAAATCAATTTGCCATGGCCGTGGCTTCTTACCAAGTTCCTTACGATTGCCAAATAGTCCTTTATAGATATCGTTAAATAAAAACGAATTTTCCTTAAATACAAGTTCACGACCATTTAAAGATACATGAAGAGGGCCCATAATAGGTAGAAATGCTGTAATGAATGAAGGAATAGTTTCGTTGTTGTTAAGCCGATGTACAATAGCTTTACGAATGAAAAACTGTCCAGGCCAGTCCGCGACGATAGGAATTGCGTAATTAGAAAGATATGCTTGCATTGGTTCTTGATCATGTACGATTTGGAGAGCTTTTGTGTAATCTTCCACACCTTTCAAATTGCTTTCAACAAAATCGAAGAGGATAGCATTCTGTACATGTCGATCGGTCTTTTTTTCCACTAACCTATCATTGTAACTATGCAATGTTAGTCTTTCCATGAGCTCATCATCAGAACATTCGTTACCTATATAGTCTTGCATGCGATCATTATAAGAGACACCAAGATTTGTGATGAATCGGTCATCAAGATGTTTCACAATCAACTCATCATCAAAGATTTTTGGATTCAATGCCCCATTACGTGGTATTGCTAACACATCGGGACATGGATTTGTTACGATAGTCGCCATATGTGCTGCCCAAGATGTAGTAGTAGTATCAGGTTGTCTCTGGACGTGAATGTTATGATAATCATCAACATTCAACATGAATGCACTTTTGGAATATTTTGTAAGCGCATTCTCTACATATTTCTTATGTTCATCTGCAACTTGCTTTTTTTTATGACGTACTGCTCTTGATGTTGTGGTTGCTCCAAGGTTTGCCATTGTATTTAGACCTTCATTACTTGTACCTACCGAATCTAAATAGAATGCAAGGTCGAACTTAAAAGAGTTAATTTTTGTATTATTTAATGAAGCAAGAAGATAACATATGAACACCATTAATCTCTTCATACGGTCCATTGTTTGTTCGTTACGTTCAAATGGCCGAGCTGCTAAATAGAGTTGGTCAAAAAACCCCCTCAAGCTTGGTTCTATTTCTTGGAGTAATGTTCGCATTTCATCAAATTCGTATATAGGACCTTCTTTATTATTACATTCTCTTTCATAAAAGATTTTAGCAATCATCTTGATGGCTCTAGTAAAATCAATCTTTTCACTTACCTCATCCTCATCCTCATCCTCATGACATCGCTCCCTGAGGCCCATTATAACGTGACATAGTGCTTCTGACTAATTTTTTTCTTTTTACTTTACAACGTCTTCGCTTAATAGGACGTTTCTTTGCAGATGAAGTCTTATGCATATTTATAAGCTCTGATCGCAATCTAGTCAAAGAAGAATCACTTGAGTCAGAAATATCTGAATTGGAAGAAGTATCCGAATCCGTGGAATAATTGACCCTATTTTTCTTGCTCTTATTTTTGGAAACATCGTCATTTAACCTTCTGGGTGTTGGAGGTGCGGGAGGTATATTGTGAAATATTCCGCGATGGCTCTTTTGGTGTTTAATATTTTGGGTACCTGAGAGAATTTTGTTGATTATGTTTATAGCCTCCTCTTGAGCTAGACCAGGTTTAGATTCCATTGATTTAGATAAGTTATTTTTAGTGGAACTGGTTTTATGACTCAAAGAGTCGCCTGTGGGCCTGCTATATTCACCATTTAATGGGATACTCATACCATCTATTACAATTTTAGCATGGTGGCTACAGTTTTCTGGAGAATTTGAAAGTCTATTACTTCGGTACCATCTAAGCTTTGCCACTTTCCTTTATACTGGAATTGTAAATCTAAGCATTTTATTTCACCTATTACATCTTCATAGAGATTCTCATCAGGATCACGTATTCCATAATATTCTTCAAGCTTATCAAATAAGCACCTGCTAATGGTATTAAACTTCGACGATGTATCGATTAATGCTTTTACTGGGATTTTTCCTTCGACAATAGTATCAACAAACATGTTAAGTATATTTAATAATGTATATTATAACCGAAAAAAATAACTAATAAATAATTACCCATTCTCTGCTACTACATAAAATTATTTGTAAACCATGAATGATTAGGATTAATCCCGCCAATCTCTCTGATACAATTACTGAATGTGGAAATAAAATCGATATTATGTATCTTGACACTAGCTCTGTTATTATCTTATATCGTCCCAATTATAACAGGGACATACACTCCAGAATCGCTAAATTCAGACTCAGTCTCAGAATCGCTAGATTCAGACTCCGTTTCAGAGTATTCTGAATCGTAATATTCACTTAGGTCAATCAGGCTATTCTTCATATTTTTATCAGAAAAACGAGTTAAAATTATATCTCCATCTCTATCTATTCCGATTAATTTGGGGAATAACATTTCATAGAATATATGTAATGAACGAGGTAATATTTCTATACTATCTTCTCTCCAATAACATTTTCCCTTTTTTTCCCAAAGCTCATTCCTGCATATTTTATATCCATAGAAATCAATGTCAATTCCTCGACCTGTTAGCCATGAACTTCCTAAAACTAAGTCATATTCAGGTTTGTCAATAACTACGAAATTAGTAAATGTTTCGTTTAAATATCGAGGTAAGGATTTTAATTTTCCCAATTCAAAAATATTTGGCAAAGTGACAGAAACTTTTTCTCTATCAACCCAACCCCTCCTCATTACTTTCTTGCCAGCATTTGTTGCGCCAATACCAAGGTCTTCTACTGCTGGGTATTTAGATCCATACATTCTAGTAATATATAAACCCATTTTTTGGGCAAGTGCTTTACTGATACTACCGTACTTGGATTTAGGGTCAATTAGCGCTTTGACAGTTGTTTTTCTATTAACGAATGTACAATCCACTATTAATCTTTTGCGAATTTCTCTAATCACTTCGGTTTTCCATATATCATTTAAACTACAGCAATTTTTAAGATCTTGGATCGGAAGATACTTCGTTATGAATGGTATTAATTCTGGTGGAAGAAGATTAAGTAAATTAGGCATTGCTAATTAGTATATATCGGAAATAACTAATGTTCAGATAATTAATTTAGACGCATATATCATTTATTTTCTGATATTCTCAACCACGCTTAACTTTGCAACCAGCTCATCTAATGACAGGTCTGTTCCACATCTTCTGGCTTCTAACTGGTTATCAGGTGACAATCCACGGAAGAATTGATATTTGCACAATTAATTTTATTATTATTATTTTTATATAGAATTCTCAAGTTTTCACAAATACGATATGGATCAAATTTTTGATTTTAAAGCAATGAAAGATGCCGGAATTAATTTTTCAGTGAAGTACCTTGATGAGGCAAAGCCTCAAATCCCTGATTCCTCAGATGGTAATATACCTAGAGATTATGAAAAAACAAGCGAATTTCGTTATATAAAAAAAATAGTAAAAAAACTTAATAATAGTAAATTTCTAGATTACTTTGATAAATGTCGAGAATGTAATAAATTATTTCATGACCCTGATTTAGGAAGTTATTGTAAAAAACATATACTAAATAAACGAGGTTGCTGTAAAAATCATTGTTGTATTGATGAAGAAGCTGGACATTGTATATTACATTGTATAAAAAAAATTGAAACTTATATTAATAAATGCGATAGTAATTAGTTATACTAGCTATTTCCAGCTAATCTAGATATCCCCATATAAGTTGTAGATATCCTCAATTTCATCATATTCTTGTTTAGGTACTGGAATAATTGGTCTATTATTCATTGTACCATAATGATCTGATGCTTCTCGATTTATTTTGTGCCTTAATGCTAATTTACAAAGACGGTTACATTTAGAGCGAGTCTTACCTTCGTGGATTATAATAGCATGATCGGAACCTATTTTTCTTAAATACGATGAACTAATGCCATAGGGGATTAAAAAGTTATTAATCGGATGGACATTCACATCACCATCTTTATCTTTTATTAGAAATGGGAATTTTTGGGGAATTGATTTTTGGATCCAAATAAGTAATTCTCTAGCCCGTAGTGGGTCTTTCTCCATTGATACAAGTGGCCTAGGCTCATCATTTTTATTTTTGGCATAGCCAGTGCAGTACCAAGAATATTTAGGATCATACCATTCTGCATTATTTGAATTATACTGGTCTATATGAAGATTTCTCACATCTGCTGGCCTCATACAAAGCATTACCATTATATCGATTAAATTTTGTATTGTAGGAGGATTAGCTGTGTCACATTTTTGAAGTCGTCCCTGTACTTTTTCTAGAGTAAAGAATTCAGGACAATCGTATCCTTCACCTTCACGAAGCTCTTGTCTTCTCTCTTGTTCTTTATTTGATGCACGACTAATCTCTGGGTCATATATTGCTTCTAATGTAATGTAATTGGCATTGAGTTGGCGTAATTCTTTTCGAAGCAATTTAAGAAGTGAAGATTGGGCTATTTCTGTAGGGCCCGTTTTTGCTAAATTACGAGCCAATTCATTTATTTCTTTGGCTTCAAGATTACCTTCATTCTCCTTAATATACAAAGCAAGTTTTTTAACTGATTCCCTACCTGTAACGCGTCTTCCAGAAGTTTGGACAGGAATTAAAGCATACGTTTGATCTTTACTAAATCCTAATTTCTGGATCCGATTTCGTGCATGATCACGGGCCTTCGCATCTTTCAAATGTTTAACCAATTCTTCAGCATAATTGCTAAGTTCGGCTATACTCATCTGAGGAGTTAAGTTATACTGATTTACGAAATTTGTTGCAACTTTTGACATTGTAGATTGGGATATTTGCGCGGACTATAACTATGGAATATATTTTTTCAAATCGAAATTAATTATCCCAGGTCAGTATATATACCCAAAAAATTGAATGGGTGGCGATTAATGTAATTCTATCGAGAAATGGATTCAGATAAAACACGATATCGATCAGACATGAAGTGTCATTTCTCCCGAAATAAAGCCTTGGAATCCGTAGCTTTACGTAATAAAATCACTAAAAATATCAATGGGATCAAAGAGGATATAGCTTTACTTAAAGATGTTTTGGAAAAAATAATCGGTATATGTCAGGTATATGATACACGTTAATGGCTTGGGTCGGATCTGTCGAATTGAAATTTACCAACACATGGTATATAACGAAAAAAATTATAGCTCTGGAGATAGGGGTCCAGGTTATATTAAGGTCTATGATTCATTTTTCTATTATTTAGTACACCTATCCAAATAAATTCTGGCACAATTCAACAGTTATAAGATATTTGCGATATATGTCCGGTCTGTTTTGTAATATTTCGGGTGGTGGTATTACTGCTGGCTTCCATATATTAAATAAGAAGGCTGTGTGATCGGAACAACCATAATCGATATGTTCAGATATTTCTGAGTAATTCGATAAATCACTAACATGTCTATATCCATTGCGGATTAATTTACGGAATGTTGGTCCATTCAGATTTATCATCCGGGCAGTTAATAGGTTAAGTACTTTTTCTGGAGTTTCTAATTCTTGATCGTTCATTTTGTTTACGGTATATATATAGAGCATGAGAACATATTGTTTTTGTAATATTTTTATTGAAAATTTTTATATTAACTAATTTGTAGGAGCAAAATTCACCTATTCACTCTTTAATATATATAGTAGGGACAAAGCTTATTCCATGTCTCAAAGAGACACTCCTACGGGCCTGCAAAGCAATAATCTTACCATAGATATCCATTTTCCTGGAGTATGGCTATTTTTTCTTTCCATTCCTCATCATCATAACTACTTACTCGGTACTCGCCATCATCTTCAAACATTTGAAGCGCAATTTCTTCACTTATGAAGCGTTCTCGCCTAGACATATCCATTAATGTATTTGGATCATCATTGGTATCTTTCGCGAATTGGATCATGTCTGCGTCCGAACATAATCTATCACGATATATATGTGACAAATCTTCATCTTTCTCTGTAATAGTCATGAACATGTCTGGATCTTCACCATGATTGTCTGGATCTTCACCATGATCGATTGCCCACTGTCTGAGACGTTTTTCGCGTTCTTCTCGGGAAATATATCCGGGGGGGGGGTATGTTTTCGATTGGGTACCGGCTTCTTCGTTATTGGTCTCGGGCTCATTGTTAATAGGTAAGTCGGGAGATGGTTTAACTTCTTCATTGCTAGATGAGGTATAGCCCCGAATTTCCGATTCCTCGATAATTTCAGGAGGTTCGGGTTTATCGTCTACAGGTTCTACACATTCAATCCCTGGAGTCATGGATGTATCAGCAGACTTAGATGACGAAGCAACTGAACTTTCCTTTGTTATAGAATCGAAGAGATCCTGGGTCATATCAGGAATAGGAGGGGTGGATACTATTTCCTTACCTTTTTTGAAGCGAACGGTATTTGATGAGGTGGCTTCTATTTTTTCTGATTTCGGAATTGTGATTTCTGGGACATCGAATACAGGAATATCTGTGGACGCGTTGGTGTATGTCTCAGCTTGAGGTGAGTCTGAAAATTCCTCGATATCACCTACCGATTCACGTAGCTTAGCTACGATTTTGGATCGATCAAGAATATACTGCCATTCTCTCTTTCCACCACCAGCACGTTTTCGTTCAATGTTAACTTGTGGGATTTTTTTCCCAAAATTATTGTTGCTGAATGGTTTTTCACCATTAGCTTCACACCATGTACGATACTCCTGATATAACATAGCACAACCTGGGTTTTCAATTTGATCTTCCGACCATACCGAAATATGATCAATTATGAATCGGATGGGATTTGGGAGATGCTCACGCATTGTCTCTGTTTTCATTTTAGTGGTAGGAATATTTTCTTGTGGATTCCAATTCGAAAGGTCTTGATCAAGTAAATAGCTCATAAAAGATCCAGGTGTATCGGGATGGTTGAGAATTTTTCCCAACTGACTAAAATATTTAAAATTACCTTTACATCGAGGTGAAACATCTAAACATACAATACAACCATCTCCTTGCTCAACATGAATTGGGGCGTCATGATTACTTAATACTATAAATCCAGGAAAATGGCCACATTCTTGATTTTCGAGACCTTTGCGCTCAATTGAGACGTAATCTTCTGTAATTAGAGATTTTAAGTGATCGTTTGACTTATGCCATTCTCCACTTAACATTCCCGCTTCATTCATAATTATAAGTTTACGTCCTTGAATACTACTGTTAAATTTTCCCAAAATTTTACCTAAGTCAGACATTGAATATACAAGCTCTGGACCGAATAAACTTTTTCGAATAAAATCAGTAATAATATTTTTCCCACATCTTGGCGGTGAGCGCAAAACAAGAATTGTTCCTGGAATTATTGCTGGATACTGAACTAAAAATGCTAACCATTTGAGAGCATATGAAGAAAGAACTTTATTTCCATCACACCAGATATTTTCTATGTGCCATATAATCGGGTTTACAAGATCGTAATTAATTTGAGGTGCCGGTTTAGCCTTGAATCCTAAGAAAAGATTGAAGAATTCGTTTTTTGGTTGTTCGATATTAGGTGGATATGGTAAGAAATTGATGTCATCATAAATAATCACCTTGCTGTCATATATACAATCTATCAAAGAGATTAATTTTATTGGTTCTCCTCCAAGTTCTACTATATTAATAGTTATTTTACCAAAATCTAGAGTAGGTGCCATACCAAAGTATAATCTACCATCTGGTTTTCTGTGTTTAAGAATCCATGTTCGTTTATCTCTTACCACACAAGCAAGTGTAGCCTGGATTGCATTATATACTTCATTCCGAGTAAAATTTTTCTTAGAAGTACACATACGAATTAAATCACCCCATACAAAGTGGTCATTTGGATCTGAGATTCTGGGTTGCTCTATTTTTTCCAGTATTGGAAGGGTTTTTTCTTGATTTTTAACTGTTTCATTTATTACAAGTTTTAATGATGGTTTTTTTATACCTGAAGGCATTTCTAGATCTGCACGGTGGCAATAATAGCGATAAGTTTTTTTATTTCGAACCACATAGGCATTATCACTATTATGCACCTGATTACAGAGTGGGCATTGGGATTCTGTTCTACGATTTAGAGGAAATATGTTTGGGAGTGCAAGTGAAGGATATAAAACTTCAAAACCTTCAATTTTATACTCTTCAAGTAATCTCTCAATAAATTCTACTTCTGATCCAAAAGTTCTAGCCTCGCTTTTACCATTTTTCGATGCCTTTGCTTCTTGAACATCTAGGATAAGACTATCTACAACTGGTGATTCATCATGTGGTGGACAAAGCATAAAATTAAAAACAGAACTATCCTTTGGATATGATGGTTTTTTTACACATACGTGTTTTCCAGTTTCTTTAACAATTTTTGGCGTACCAAGAATTTGCAATGAAAATATACTTTTTTTCGCAATATTGTCAACAATATCTTTGCTTTGTAAACCTATTGGAAGCTTTTTTCGAACGAGTTCAGTAAATAATGCTACTTTGGAAATATTTTTAAGACGCATTCCAAAAGTTGATATGTGGAAAGACATTTTTTGGGAATCGCTACTATTTGCAATAGCCAAAGTGTTTTTATCCCAATCTGTATATATCTCTAGACAAACTTCTATAAAGGCATTACAAAGTAAATCTAGTATCTCTTTACATGCAAGTTTGGGTTCGATTTTATTAAATGTCTCTTGAGGTAAATCAAAATCAATAAAAGGACAGAGTGGATCATCTCCATCAATAAATTTGTGTAGTGAGTGTCCTTTACGATCTGTGAGTATAGATTCTATTCCATCCTCATTATCCGTTCCTAGAAATTCCCTTGGATTTACGGTATCATCATGAATTTTATATGAATATTCGGATACACTTTCGGCATTGTGTCCACGGTGGTAGAAGGTGCCATTGGTTTCGTTTTCTGTGTTTTCTGTGCTGTTATTTTGGGTTTCCATATTATGAAAGGGTATTTTACGATTTTATTATATTAACCTATTAAAAATGTTTAAATAAAAATTAAACATTTAACATTATTACCTAATAATACTATACTAATTAGTATTTTGAGTTTGATTCACTTTTATAAAGCATTTTAGATGACTGGGGATTATCTTTGTCAGTATATCACTAACGATAAAACAATTTGTAATAGGTCTTGCAATCGACCAAAAGGTTGTGGCATTCATTATAAGAGACGCCAACGTGTCCCCAGTTTAGAATGTGATAAACTGACTGCTTCTGATTATAAATTATGTAGTTTACATGTGAAAAAATGTCATTCTAAAGCATATTATCATTGGAAAAAGCTAGCTAATATGGTAGAAAACTATTCTGAGGTGGTTAAAAAAAATTAAACTTGGTTTTGGGTGGTGTCCTAGAAAAAAATCTGCCCTAGTTAACTTTTTTTATTAGGATGGAAAAAAGATAGCTTGGTGATAATTTCAGGCTAAATAAAAGTATTTTTGACTACCTGTCCTAGTTGTCCTAGTAAAATTTTGGAATTTTCTTTTATATTTTTTTCAAAGATGGTTCGGATTTTTTTTATTCCGAGGCGTCTAAAAAAAAGTTTCAATTTTTTTTCCTAGAATTTTAATTTTTACTAGTGTTAACAATATCTTAGGACAACCATGACGACTTATAATATCTTCATAAAAGAATTGCACCACCGAAGCAGCTTTGGCGTCAGGAATTGCCCTAGCTTCTGGCCACTTAGTCAAATACTCAGTCGCCACAACCATATACTTGTTTCCTTTCCTTGT
>CAUDNR010000771.1:14802-24998 GCA_958430865.1 Entrophospora sp. SA101
TATCACATGACAAAACAATTTTTATTGCATTTTTGATTGGAAATTTTTTCCCAAAATTCGTCGTCGTGGCGCAGTAAGTTGCGGGATTAGGTGTCCTGCACTGTAGCAAAATTGATGACGATCGGCAAAAACTTTTTAATGCGGAAATTGTTGAAATATATACAAAATAACATGTAATATTTGGTTGTATTGGTTTTTTCATTATTTAATAATTTCACTTTTTCCAATGGTTTAAATGCTTGAAATTCTTTATAATCTATTCCTAAATCACCGTGTTGAAGAAAATTAAAAGCTGTCTCAATGGCAATTACAGCACCTTTCGTTGAAACTTTAGGCATAGTGTTACTCTCAACAATTTCTTCTGGATTGAAGAAGGCAATTATTTCTTCTTCTGTCACCATTTCATTATTTATTTGAAAATCATCAATGGTAATATATTCTTCTGTTTCTAATTAAGGGCAAATGATAACTGATTGATTAAATTATTAACATCATTTTTTCTCTCTTCAACTATATTTCTTGAATTTTCAATTTCATTATTAGGTATTTCATTTTCCAAAGAGAGAATCCAGTTTTCCTCCAACTATATTATCAATTTTGGTAATTTGGTCAAATTTCATAAATTTATATGTTGTGTGAATCTGCTGTGATGAGACTAGTACATAGTAGAAAGACCCCTATCAAAAATCCGTTGTAACAAGAAATCCACTGGTGAGGTTTGACTGTAATAATAATTATATAAAAAAAAATTAATATTAAATGATGGTTAACCAATTAAAAAAATATCTTAACTGGTTAACTGTTTAATTGCGGTTAACCGGTTAACAGTGCCAACCCCTAGTTTTTATTATATTTTCATCACTCGGTGATGAAAAATATAATAAAAACAATGATGATATAAATATTAATGATATTATTATTGATAATAATAAATAGCAGTAGTAATAATGAAAAGTTGAATTTTTGTCAGTGCCCAAAGAATAGGTAATACTTACAAATGGCTTTGGGTCTGAGTATTTTCCTCCCATGCAAGTGCTCTGACAATATTTTTATAAATCATTTTGAATTAAAATAAAATAATTTTCTTGTTAATTTTGTAAATAAATTTCAAGTCATGTGCCATTATTTTCAAAATTATGCATAGACAATTAAAATCTAGATGGTTACAATGGTGTAATCTGATACTTTATGACCAAATTATACAATGTTTTTTCCATGATGGAATGTCTGCATGGATTGGATTAAGTGAGATTTTTCTTTTTTTTCATGTAGGTAAAGCTGTCCATGTGGATCATTCCATGATTTTGAAAATTGTCATGTTTGAAGAAATGCCCTAATTCACCATCTCAGGGTCCTTTCACAACTTGTTTCAGCATATTTCAGTAGTGCAGGTAGATGTGCAATAGGTGATTTCTTGGCATGGTGTTGCCACTTTATGCAAGTAAGCCCATTTGTCTTTGGTCATCATCAAGTTGTAGAAGATCTGAGAAAGGCCCTACACACTTATTTCTTTCTGAAATTCGATGACAAGGTTGTGGTTTTGATGAATGTTTCTCACAGTTCACATTTCTGGTGGCCAGTATCTGGTTCTAATTTTGAAAGTTTCTTCTTTTTTCAGCATCAATGTGCTAGTACCAACACAAGCAGGACCTAGCTATCTATTGAAAGTGGTATTTTTTAATGTACTCATAGTGTCCCTTCCTATTGGGGGAACCGTCAAAGCTTTCAGATCAGGGTTTCCAAATAAGATCAGGAGTTTGGCATTGTTTGGCTCAACAAAACCCACAATCAATCTACTGTAGTTTGTGTCTGTTGCATATTTTTGGAGGAAAGAATCATTTAGGACAACCAAATCTGGAGGATGGGGAACCTCTTCTGGAAGTTGATTGCAATAGTGGTTCAACAAGCAAGTTAAAATGATTAGATATGGGCTTTTTTTATTTGATAATGTTTATTATATTTGAATTATTCAGATAAATTTTGATATATTAATAAAATTATTTATATATTATATATGATGTATTGATAAGTACATTGCTTCAACTTGTTAATGCTATGAAAAAATGAAATCATTGATTTGAAACAAACAATTCTGCAGTTATGTATGTATGATAACAATGATTATTAAAAATTATATATATTTATTTTTTTGTCAAAAATCATTATTTTTTATTTAGTATGCATAGTTGACATCTGAATTTCAAAATGAAAAAAAAATTCAAAAAAGTTATTATATAATATCATTTTCAAGATATTTAAACTATAGTAGTCAGATAAATAAAAATAAATAAATAATTTAATACATAACCAGTGATAAGATTTAATTTATTCAGGTAAGTCATCTGGTATAGCTAAATCAATTTGTTTAGAATCTACAAAATATTTATCACAAGAGTGAATATTGTTTGTTAATTTTAATAAAATGAAAATAATCAATAATTGAATGTTAATAATTACCATTATTATTACCAATAATTGTTACTTTATTGGAATTCACAGGTTGGGGAAGATTTATAAAATTTAATAATCTGCTAGTATAAACTGCATTTGGATGAATTACTGCAGTAATTGTTGAAGGATCAAATTTTATTTCATCCATTTTCTTAACCTCTTTTCTAATTGATTTTAATTCATCTAGCCCTTCTTCTGAATATTCATAAAAATCAAAATTTTTCATCATCCTATTCATATCACATGAATTAAACCAAAAATTAATAATATCATAAATTTCTTTAGCAATTGGACGTTTATCTGGATTAGCATCCATGCATTTGAATGCTAGTTCAATATAGAATTTTGGTGTATTGTTTGAGAATCCAGGTCTTGCACCTTTACATATTTCCATTGCAAGATATTCATCATGTGCCAAATTATTAAATGGTTGTTGGCCAGTTGATACTACAGACATCAGAACTCCAAAACTGTATACATCTGATGCCATTGTATATGGTTTCTCTTTTAAAACTTCTGGTGCAATATATGGTAATACTCCACATATATCATTTTTGTTTGATGATGATTTTTGACTAGCCGGGAATGATAATCCTAAATCTGCAATCAATGAATTCATATTTTCTTGAAGAATATTACCACTATGAAGATCATGATGAATAATTTCTTTTTCATGAAGATCTTTTAAACCACTAATAATATAATAAAGAATTCTAAATTTGTCTTTCCATTTTAAATTTTTAAAATCTTTTGTTAAATAATTTTGAAGACTTCCACCTTCCATATATGTCATTACAAATATATATTCTTTTGTAATTGGATCTTGTGTTAATCCATAAATATGAATTATTTTTATTTTATTATGAAACTTCATATAATTTTTGAACTAAATAATAAATAAAATATTTAATTATAACAACAATAATAATATTTAAGAAATCTGAAAATAAATAGAAAAGTAAAATAATTTACCTCATTAAGAAATTCATCAGAAATATTCTGTGAATTATGTAGTTTTTTTAATGCCACAGGCATATCTTTGCTAGTTCTTTTATTTCTATCAGTATATTTATTACCATTTAACCAAGTAGCTTTGGATATAGTTGCAAACCCACCTTCACCCATCTTTTCAATATTTGCTAAATCATTATAAGGAATCCATTGAAGATAATTCCAATTACCATACTTGGTTGCTTTAAGCTGTGTACTTTTAATCAACTCATCTAATGTTTCATTGCCACTAGTCCATCCTTCAGTTAATAATTTTGGATCGCATGATTGACACCATGCCCATTGAGTGTTATATCTATTGCATGTTGGACATTCCCCAAATAATATTATTCTTTTATCAGAATATTCATCATTTTGAAGACTTCCATCCTCCATGTAATGCATTACAGAGATATATTCTTTTGTGATTGGATCTTGTGTTAATCCATAAATATAAACTTTATCATGAAACTTTGTATAATTTTTGAGCTAAATAACAAATAAAATAGTTAATTACAACAATAATAATCAATAATATTTAAAAAATCTGAAAATAAACAAAGAAATAAAATAATTTACCTCATTATGAAATTCATCAGAAATATTCTGTGAATTATGTAGTTTTTTTAATGCCACAGGCATATCCTTGCTAATCCTTTCATAGTTATAATAATTTATACTTTTATAACCATTCAACCAAGTAGCTTTGGATATAGTTGCAAAACCACTTTCTCCCATTTTTTCAATATTTGTTAAATCATTATAAGGAATCCATTGAAGATGATTACTATAATGATATTTAGTTGCTTTAAGTTGTGTACTTTTAATCAACTCATCTAATGCTTCATTGCCACTAGTCCATCCTTCGGTTAATAGTTTTGGATCACATGATTGACACCATGAATAATCAGTATTATATCTATTGCATGTTGGACATTTCTCATATTCTTCTTTTCTAATATATGGATCTTCATAACCTTGAAGACTTCTATCTTTCATGTATTCCATTACAAAGATATATTCTTTTGTAGCTGGTTCTTGTGTTAATCCATAAACTTTATTTATAAATGATTTACCATAAAATGTAATATAATTTCTAAACTATATAAAAAAAATATATTGAATTTCTAGAATAATATTTAGAAAAACTGAAAATAAATAAATAAATAAATAGAAAAATAAAAATAATTTACCTCATTAAGAAATTCATCAGAAATATTCTGTGAATTATGTAGTTTTTTTAATGCCACAATCCTATCTTCACTAGTTCTTTCTTCATGACTTATATATTTACTACCATTCAACCAAGTAGCTTTGGATATAGTTGCAAAACCACCTTCACCAGTCTTTTCAATATTTGTTAAATCATTATAAGGAATCCATTGAAGATACAAATTATTGTCATATCGAGTTGCTTTAAGTTGTGTACTTTTAATCAACTCATCTAATGTTTCATTGCCACTAGTCCATCCTTCAGTTAATAGCTTTGGATCACATGATTGACACCATGAATAACCAGTATTATATCTATTGCATGTTGAACATTCCCCGAATAATATTATTCTTTTGTCAGAATATTCATCATTTTGAAGACTTCCATCTTCCATGTAATGCATTACAGAGATATATTCTTTTGTGATTGGATCTTGCGTTAATCCATAAATATAAACTTTATCATGAAACTTTGTATAATTTTTGAGCTAAATAACAAATAAAATAGTTAATTACAACAATAATAATCAATAATATTTAAAAAATCTGAAAATAAACAAAGAAATAAAATAATTTACCTCATTATGAAATTCATCAGAAATATTCTGTGAATTATGTAGTTTTTTTAATGCCACAGGCATATCCTTGCTAATCCTTTCATAGTTATAATAATTTATACTTTTATAACCATTCAACCAAGTAGCTTTGGATATAGTTGCAAAACCACTTTCTCCCATTTTTTCAATATTTGTTAAATCATTATAAGGAATCCATTGAAGATGATTACTATAATGATATTTAGTTGCTTTAAGTTGTGTACTTTTAATCAACTCATCTAATGTTTCATTGCCACTAGTCCATCCTTTGGTTAATAGTTTTGGATCACATGATTGACACCATGAATAATCAGTATTATATCTATTGCATGTTGGACATTCCCCATACTTTTCATCCCTTTCCTTTGAATATTGATCTTTGTGATCTTGAAGACTTCCATCTTCCATGTATTTCATTACAATGATGTATTCTTTTGTAGCCAGATCTTGTGTTAATCCATAAATTTTATTTAAAAAATATTTACCATAAAATGTAACATAATTTCTGAACTAAAAAAATATATTGAATTTCAGAATAATATTTAAAAAATCTGAAAATAAATAAAAAAAAATAATTTACCTCATTAAGAAATTCATCAGAAATATTCTGTGAATTATGTAATTTTTTTAATGCCACAGTCCTATCTTCACTAGTTCTTTTATTATTATGATTTGCTTTTTTATAACCCTTTAACCAAGTAGCTTTAGATATAGTTCCAAACCTACCTTCACCTATCTTTTCAATATTTGTTAAATTATTATAAGGAATCCATTGAAGATGATTACTATAATGATAATATGTTGCTTTAAATGTACTTTTAATCAACTCGTCTAATGTTTCATTCCCACTAGTCCATCCTTCAGTTAATAGCTTTGAATCACATGATTGACACCATGAATAATCAGTATTATATCTATTGCAAGTTGAACATTTCCCATATTTTTCATCCCTTTCCTTTGAATATTCATCATTTTTGTCAGTAGAAGTATCATCATGGTGTTTATTTCCATCCAAAGTATTTTCCATTGTGGTTTTTGTATAATGTCAAAAAAAATTTTTTTTTTCAGCCACAAATATGTATCACAAAATATATTAATATCCACTCTTTGATAAATATTTTGTAGATTCTAAACAAATTGAATTGGCTATACCAGATGACTAAGGCTCTGCATGAGCCAACTCGCAAGCCAGCTTGTGAGGAGCTTTACAGATGACTTACCTGAATGAGTTAAATCTTGCCATTTTATTACAATTAAATTATTTGTTATTTATTTATCTGGCTACTATAGTTGCGATATTAAATATCTTGAGAAATGGAATTATATTTAATAGTAATATTATTTATCTTTGGAATTTTTTTTTTTTTTTGACAAATATGCATATTAAAATAATGTAATTTTTAATAGTCATAAATATACATTATTGTATTGCAATACAGTCGAACCCTCGTTTCAACAGGACCGGGAAAACTCTATAGTATGTGACCGCCAAATTAAATGGCAAATCATATTAATGCGAATCTTAGTTTTTTTTATAATTATGCGAATCAATTTTCCGAACACATTTAAAAAATTATTAATAATGCGAATCGAAATCAGCCAAGGACATATGAAATTTATCTTTATTAATTAAAGGAAGTTTTGTGTACTTGACATACTAAAATGATTATAAATTAAAAATGTTTCATCATCTACTGCAATCAAACAAGGATTAATGTCATTAATATTAGAGTAAAGAATGTATTCCCAAAAAATAAACTACTTCTCGTGGTGTAATGTCTCCTGCAAAATTTTCACATGAAAAATACCGTTGTGATACTGGAAGATAAACTTTAATAGAAATATATGATAAATGATCTAAAAATCCTGCTGGCTTTTCTACCAATGCATGTCGTTGCCCACATTTCTCATAAAATGTGATTACTTTACCCAAACACAAGATTTTATTGGAATACACAAATAAAAAAAAAATCCATTCTTGCAAAGTGGATGAATATCAGAAATATTTGCAAACCCAATGTTTGTTACTAACAAAACAAAAATTTTAATCAATTTTATTATATTACTCATAAGTTAAAAAACACTGATTTCTATTACCTGGTAAATTATTAGATATTGTTTCTAAACGCCTTCTACCTTCCCATCGATCCCGACGTTGTCTTCTTTGAACTTCATCAACATTGTTTGCTGTTATTTCTGTAATAATTCTATTAAAAGTGTTCCCATTTGTAGCACTATTATTTGTATTTATTATTTGTTGTGAATTAATAAAATTAGATTGAAGATTATGAGAAAATGCATCATGACTTTTACGAATTTCTAAAATAGCTGTAATATCTAAAACATTATTTGCAATGAATAATTGAAATGGTTGAAATGCAACAGGAACAACTTGAGAATTCTGAATGTATTGAATATCAGGGAAGTCTCCAGATGGTAATGGTTGTAATTCATCTTCATATTCATCTTCCAAAACTTCATCTTCCAAAACTTCATCTTCATGCAATTGATTGTTATTTGCACTTGATAATAAGCGAGCTACTTCCAAAGCTGCATTACCAGTTAGTGATATAGATTCTAAATTTAATTCATTGGAAGAGTCTACATAATAAAATATTATAAAAGATTAAAATTTTGAATATAATAAATAATTAATATTGGAATATAATAAATTACCATTTATTTCACAATATTGATCTCCATTATCTTCTGAAAAAGCATTATTCATATTTTCTGTGGATGTAATAATTGGTGGGATTGTGTATTCATTATGCTTTATATGAAGGTAGTTTGCTAAGAACATGGCTTCATTAAATGCAATTACAGTAGATTCTTTGATATCATCAGTAGTAGGCCAAGTGCGAAGTATTTCAATTGTTTCATGAGGTAATGAAGTGCCATCTATGTCAAAAACATAGCCTAAGAAAATGGAGTTAATAAAATAAAGAGTGAATAATATTTTTTTATAAAAATAGAAAATAAATCATTATTTACCTGCTGCCGAATTACAATCTCTACTGGTATCTATTATTCCTGCTCAAGCAATTTTATCACGATATGAAACCCTTTGTTGTATTTTAAAAAACTCATTAAAATTAAAATCAGGGAAGTATTCTTCTAGAAATTCCAAAAATATGTTCCAATCCCTCAGTTCCATGTTCCCATGGAAACAAGGGAAACAGAGAGTAATATTCATGATGTGCAATAATAAGCATAATTAAAGACTCTGCCATGCTAATAAAAATATCATAACTTTGGATTGAGATAAAGCTTTTCTGTAAACTATACCATTTCTTTGAATAATGAATGCTACAACATTCAACATAATTCTTCCATGTATTTAGAAAAAAATAAGCACGCAATACCATTTCAATACGTGTTTTGTGATCAATAGTTCTATTTAGATAGGCATCACATAATTCACCTAAAATAAATATATACTAATATATGTAAGTACATAAAACTTTTAAGTGACAATATATATATAAAAGTAATTACCTAACACAAAAAGATATACAAAAAGTCCAATAGATTCTTCAGTTAAGTTGCCATTAACTGGAATTTGCATTAAATTATTTGAATGAAAGGTGCGTAAGGCTGCATTATCATCTTGTTTGTCTACATTCAAAACATCACGTTTTAAAAGGAAATGTTGTGATCAATGTGCCAATTCAAAAAGCTGATCATAATGCATTGTGCTTATTCCGAGTGATAAAAGTCTTGCAGTTTTTTTGGCATGTTTGGGGTCTTGGACTCTAATAAATGGTTTACCTTCATAAATTGGAGCTTTGAAATTTATATTATAGAAAGCATCTTTATATTCAAGAAAACCAGATGCTTCATTCATAATGATTAATTGTGCATTGAATTCAGATTTAGCTCCATCTGATCCAAAACTTAATATATTTAAATTTGCAACATTTGCTAATTCAATTCACGTAACAAATTTGAAATTTGATCAGCAGATTCATCACCTTTTGTTGGCAACATTGCTACTATCATTGGTGGAATTTTACCAATAGGAACCTAAAATACAAAAACAATTGCATTTTTTTAATTTATTGAATAATTGATTTTAAATCTAAAATTACTAACCTTTAATGCAATAGCACGAACTTATGTAGCAACTGCATCATTTTGTAAAATATAATTTATTTTTGGATGTATATCATCAATTGAAGAAATTGTTGTTTCATCATGTGGCAAGGTTGATCCAGTTATATAGTTAAGATCCTCAGAATATACAAGTTTTTTTCATAGTTTAGTTGAATCTGTCATTACTATAATGGGTCCATTCCAATTAATACTTGAGACAAGTTCTGCAAACTTCATAAAATTGTCTAATATCAAATCAGGGTTGGTAACTACACTAGAATCTGTTTTGCGAATTTGTCTATTAAGATTAATTATAAATCAGTCAATTAATCAATCAATCAATTTATTTATTCAATTTAATAAGAAAATAAGAAATCTACCTTATTCTTTGTATTGAAAGACCAGAAAATGCTTTTTTAAAAATTTCATATTCTCTGGAACTTTCTGATAATAAACTGAAAAAATGAACTAAATGTTGAGAGTATCGTAATCCATTTAATTTTTTATTTTGTGATTTTTTTTCATTTATTTTTACTATTAAATTTATAAGTTCAACAAAAGTATGTTCCCTATCAAATGCTCCACTTAAACCAAGTTGAGATACCTTAGACCAAAAGGCTGCATCATTATTTTCACTATTTGTGGCAACCCAAACTGATCGTAGGTTTGGATTTTTGAGTATTTCTTGAAGGTCAGATAAATGGTTTTTATAATAGTGATGAGGGATATACTTGATAGTATTATTTACTGCACGTCTCTTTATTAATTGATATTAAACACTACCTGGACAAAAGTATAGGGACACCTGCAGATCATCACAAATAATTGAATAAAGTGACATGACAAAAACTA
>CAUDNR010000772.1:9878-24986 GCA_958430865.1 Entrophospora sp. SA101
TGCAGATCTTTTTTTTAAATTTTCTCAAAACATCATTTTCACAACATGGTCCGTTTCTATTGTCCAGACCCCATATAGCTCTTTATTATTACATGAAAATTTTTTAAATTTTTAAATTTTTAATGTAATATTAATGTTTATAGCCAAAAAAGGTTTTGTTAGCTAATAAATTATTATGAAGGGTCAAGGCTTGCATCACGAATTGCATCTTGTGTCAGTTGTATATAATAAAAATTTTTTGCTATACCAAAAATAATCACAACACTTGTGCAAAAAATTTTATAATCGGATGTTACAATAATCCGGGCGGGTTCTATCGTGTCTATATTAATATAATCATGTGACAGGTTTGCTAAAAATATATATATAGTAATAGAACGGGACGGTGATTTAATTAATTAATATTGTCATATTAATATTAGATGTTAAAAATATGTTTCAGTTCGTTATAGAATGAGTTAGCTGCATATTCCTCGATTCAGATAGTTTTTTGGGGTGAATTAAATACCACAACAATTGTGATTCGCTTTATCTTTAAATTCCACAAGTCTAAATATCAATTTTAGGTAATTTGATGCATAATAATAATTAAACTCACAGACATATTTAATGTTAATGTTAATGTTAATGGGTTTTGAGATGTTCCGAAAACTGTAAATATTATAATGAACGATATTAATATCGTACGAGGGGCTATTTACGGAAAATAAATATAGAAACTTTGTGATCCAAAATCTTTTTTTAAAAAAAGCCAGAACGGATATATATGTGATAGCTTTAGTTTTAGTATAACAAAAAAGGCGAAGAGCGTCGCACCGATTTAATGTCAGGTTTTGAATTCTTAACAATCTTTGTAATAATAATATTTTAATAGAATAATTTTTTAACCCTTTTTTTTTCTTTCGATTTTCCAAGAGAATTTACTCTTTCCAATTATTATTAACATTTTGAAAAAAGCAAACAATAAATAGAGGATCTAAATTCTCATACTCATTAAATTCTTGTACTCGTTTTTTCTTTATTTTGAAGTATACCTTATATATTCATATTAATTTATATTAATATACAAAAAATGTCGAATTTAGAACGAATACAACAACAACCGTTATTAATGGCTCAAACATCAATTATTGAAAATGATGATAATATAAATAATAGCGATTTCAATGCCAATTCCAATTCCAATGCCAATGCTTCACAACACTCCAACTCCAACTTCAATTCCAATTCCAACTCCGATTCCCACGCCAACTACACCGACACAAATACTACTAATTCAGTTACAAAAACTCCGCTTGATCCAAATACAACAACATTTGAACAAAATCCACCTGAAACAGTTTCAACAAATTCTGAGAAAATAAAGTCTCATTCAGGAGCAGAATCGACAACTTTTTCATCACAAGTTGATGTATCATTATCTGGGACAAAAAATCATGAAGCAGATGATAAAGTCAGTCTAACATTACTTCTAGTTTCGGGGAAAAGACACACTTTTTCGTTTGACCCTAATGATACAATATTAACAGTTAAACAAAAAGTCTTTAGTAATTGGCCAAAAGGTATTTATTATAATGTGCCTTAGTTATTGGGAAATTATTTTTATTATCTAATTAAATGATTTATTCGTTATGAAATTTAAGAATGGGCAGATGAAACACCAAGTTCTATTTCAAGTTTAAAGATTGTATATAGAGGACGATTCTTGGAAGATATAAGCACTCTTGAATGTAAGGATATTACTTAAATTACATACATGTTTATTTATTTAAATATAGAAAAGAAAAGAAAGTAATAAAGAAAATCTTGACAGGAAATGTTACAAATATTAAACACATTTTTCACACACACATATATATGTGAAACAAACAAACAATCATAATGATTTATGGTCAAATTTTATATAATTCATGGAGAAACAAAGAAAAAGATTTTTAATTGATACAATAATTTAATATTATATTATTTCCTTTCTTTAGCTAACAAGATTCTTCGTGGTCAACCAACAATTGCACATTTAACATTCAAGAATATTTTAGCTTCTGATCTTGAAGGTTTGTTGTTTTGAGCGAATAATAAATATTTTCAGCATATACTGTTTTCTTTTTTAATTAACTAATTAACTTGCTAATATTTCACAAATTGTGTATATATATATATATATATATTAGATCTTAAAGTTACAGAAAATCCACCAAAATGTCATTGTATAATACTGTAAATTATTATTATTATTATAGTAATTATAATAATGAAACTTTATATTATTAGTGAAACATCCTATTATTACAAAAACAGCCGGTTTATATATATATAAATATATATATTAAATAATAAATTACACTCACTCACAATATCACCAAATGCCGCCACAACTACTACATAATAAATCACACAAACATTTTAATATTTACAACTCACAATCCTTATTTATTCATTTTTAACAAGTTACTTTCTTTTCTTATTTCCCTTAGATTGTTTTTGTTTTTTATATTTTTAATTTTTCAAACAAAAAGAGACTAAAATTTTTTTATATATATTATATAAATAATTAGGAATTAAATTTTTTGTTAATTATGTATTTTAAATTTCTAATTTTCATCGCATCATCATCTTCATTATAATTAATCCTTTTAATTATTTTTATTATTAATTTTTGAAAATAAGTTATTAGATTCAAAAATTAATATTAATTATAAAAATAAAAAAATTTTAAAATGTTGAACGTTAATTTTTTATTGGATTTCATTTTTTATCCAGCATTAATTATAAATAAATAGCTGATTGATTAAAGCTACATATAAGCAGTTTGAAAATTTTATATCAATTTATTTCATGATGGTGGTGGTGGTAATAATAATAACATAAATAACCCATCACTCTATTTCTCTTTTTCTCTCTTTTTCTCTTTATTCAAACTTTTTTTTTTCTACTTTTACAAATAATCTTTTTTTAGAATTAACAAATTTAGCTTTTGCTGTATTAATATCAACAACATAAGGTAATGGTAAATTCAATATATATTTTCCAGAAGAATTTACAAAAAGTCTAGAAGGCTCTATGTCAACAATTGTTTTCTCAATTAATTCCTGTTATATATCAACATTTTAAATGAGTAAATATTATAATCTCTAATAAGTATTTAAATAATTGACAAGTAGTTAGGTACTTACTAAAGAAGATATTTCAATTGCTATTAATAAATAGTTTATATTGTTGGCATCATGTTCTGTGATTATATACCCAGGTTTTTGAACATTTGAAGTATCATCTTCATCATTGTTGTCTTTGATTTTATTGTCATTTACCTTGTTTGTCGGATCTTTGATTGGCTTGGAAATTTCGGTTATTAAAGAGAATTTTTTCTTTGGAATCTTCACTGTTCTACTCTCTATAATGCCTTTATAATGCATTTTAGGAAATGTATATTCTAATATCATCATATTTAAATAATTAAATAATTAATTAAACAATATATTCAAATATAATATATCTACTTTTTTTTAAAAAAAAAAACCCCCCAATTTTTACCTCTGCCAAGTTCAATCATGTTTTTTTCTTCAATCAATTCCACGGCCACTTCACTCACATACAACTTAAAATCATAATCTTTTAGAATTCTTTGATACACCTCGTTGTTCACAATAAAATCGCATACAAGACATTTCTTCTGTGCTTTTACACATCATCACTTTTCGTTTCAGTAAAGATTCTCTCATATGAATCAAATTTTTAATTGAGAAAAAAAAATCATTCTATTTCTTTTTTTTTAATAATTTGACAAACCTGCATCTTTATCAAACTTTATGTCATTCAAAACATTTGGTACTCGATAAATAGCATCAGCATCACCATTCATAGCTTTTCGAAGTTCTTCTTCACTAGTACAAGTAGGCTTAGGTATTTTATCTGAATAACACATATTTATAAAAAATTTCATATTTGATGGATATTTATTTGTTTCCATGGAGGTTTTAACCAATGTTTTTAATACCATTCCTGGTTTTGGAAGTATATCGACTGTCTCGTACTCGGGACTCTGATCACTTGAAAACAATTCTATTTTTGACCGGAAATCATCCTCGACTTTTTTTTTTTTAAAAAAATTTTAATTTTAAAAATTTCAACAAAATATTAAAAGCAACAACTTTTTTAAATTTAAATTATTTTCTTACTTTCTTGCATCTCCAATTTTTTTGCTTGGTCTAGCAAAGGTTCTTTGAGAAAAAAATCCATTGCGTTTAAAGTTTCTCTAAACGAATCCTCGATCAAATTTTATTATTATTATAGTTAATATAAAATTTTGGATTATCTGTTAATCATTTGACTATTATTATTATTACTATATTAATATATTAATATGGGAGCTTTTCGATAGAAACGGAGCCATGTCGTGAGAAAAGCAATTTTGAGTTAATACCATTGCTATATGTAACTCCTCACGTGGAACATTTTTGGCTTAGAAATCATACCCACTTTGAATAGTAAAGTATCCAGATACTTTTAAAGTTTCAAAAAAACCTCTTAATATTAAGATGCAGATCTTTTTTTCTATTGAAAAGCCCGAATATTCATATATTCTGTTACACACATGAATACATACAAAAATTATCATAATAAAAACAAATAAGGTGGATATAAAGCTCCGGACATAGTCTCTTTCGTTTTAATAATATCCGTATATTTTATATTTGCATTTTTATTATTTATCATAAAAATAATGTCACTTTTTGACCTAATTCGTTTTGTAATAATAAAAATTTTTATAATTTAATAATAAAACAAATCAATTCTTTTTTTTTTCCAATAAAACACTTTGTGATCGGAAATTAAACAATAGGGTTGATTGACCGTTTGTTTTCGCCTGCAGTTTAAGTTTCGCCAACTTCGCTGCAAAATTAGGCCTAAACTATGGGTTAATTCCGGCCATCATCACTACTAGCCTTGTGTCTTTAATTATGTATTGCGTCACGAATTATCTTGAGTTACGTCTTGCGTCATGAACATCTCTTGTATCATAAATTGTGTTTTGCGTCATGCATAACACCGATTGCAGCTTTTAAACCAATATGACTGCTTTGCCTTTTATATTTAATTAATAAACAAAACTTTCTTATTAACCCGAAACCGACCCGTTAAGAACTTTAGGTGCATAAAACGAATAAACAAATAAAACAGTGAAACAATTTGAATAAAATGAATGAAGTGAATAAAATGAATAATTTGAATAAACAAGTAATTCAAAATAAAATGAATAAAATAGCAAATAATTTGAATAAAACGAATAATTCAATAATAAATGTATTACAAATAGAAACTCTAATGTAAGAGTTGTTATTAGGAGATATTCGAAATTAACTAATCCATGAATGCACAAAATTCATCTTTACCAATATGCATAAATTCTCTATTCATTTTTTGGAGATTGTTATATTTTTCAATACTTGCTGAATCTGCATAAAATATATTTTCGGCTTTTAAAATATATTGACTTTTTTCAGTATATCTTGCATCGATAAATTTATGTTGCTCTTTTAATTGATCTCTTATAACAAATAATTCATATATTGGAGTTTTGCAACTCTAGTTATGGAGTTTCGGATAAGTGGGGTAAATCCATACATATCTAAGTCATTAACCCTAATATCATTTATATAATATCACTTTGATAAAGTTTATATCTGGTCATCATATTAATATCTAATCATAATCTAATACTAAAAATAAATTGGTTGTCACGTGCAATTTAAAAAGGCCCAAGGATGCCTGTAGTTGGTATAATATGCAAACTGGGCCAAATAAAAATTTTTTTTGATCGGCATTGAATTCTACCTTTTAAACAAAAGACACCGCCACAATGAGATTGTCACAATAATAATAATAATAATAATAAATGACAAATTCAAAAACTCACCAGAAAAAAATTCTTTTTTATTACTACGTTATGAAATTAAAAACATCAGGCGATATTTGCGAAATTGTTCCCTCTTTCCTCTACCTTTCGTCAAACCAATCATCTAAAAATTTTGAATCCCTTCAACACTACAAAATAACTCACATTGTCAATGTAGCTGGCAAACAGCATGTTCCCTCACAATTTATCTATTTACGTAGCCACTTTCCAGACAGCAGTGATGCACCATTTCTAAAACATCTTCCAGCCATATTGGAGTTTATCGAGAGCACAGAAAAATTGGGCGGAAAAGTGCTTGTGCAATGTTCTGGTGGAGTGAGCAGATCGCCTGCAGTAGTTGCCGCATGGTTGATAAAGAAGAACGGGATGCAAGTTGATGAAGCGATTGAATTTATAAAGGAAAGAAGACCGGGCATTAATATCAATAAGGGATTTCTGGAACAGTTAAATATATTTAGACAAACAACACTGGATATTTCGTAAATGTTACTAAGCTCCTTTGAGTCTCATGTTCTTTAAGTATATCCTCAAAATTAATAGCCACATATTGTCCTTTATGTAATTATACTTATCTACCCTGAATTAAAGTACCAATTGATGGCATTTGCAAAGAAAATTCAAAGAAGTAGATGATAATAATGAGGAGGATGCAGAATATCTTCCATACATTCTAAAAGCTATAAAACAATAGACTTCAACTCAAGATTTCAACAAATTGCAAATAATATAAAGGAAATTGAAAAGGAATCTGAAAATATGTTTATATGTCCAAGAAAAAAGATCATGAAACAATAGATTTCAATTCAAAACTTCAACAAATTGGAAATAATATGAAGGAAATGGAAAATAAATCAATCAACCTTCTTTTTCAGCCACATGTTTTATTTTTTTTGAATGCAAGAACAATGATATATGATTTAAAGTATTATATGAAAAGTTACATGAAGATCTAATACAATTTTGTATTATTCGAATTATATTACCAATTACCAAAATTATATTAACAAATATTTCAAAATATGACTTTTTATTAGACGTGTTAAAACTTGGCATTAATTATCAATTGAAAATTTTTGTTTTGACTTTTAAAGATCATAAAATTATTAATTGTGAATAAAATATGTTATTGATTTTTGCTTAATACATGAAAGTTTTAATAAAAAAAAAAAATTTGACCATCTAATTAGTTCTTAAATATTTGCTATTAGTTTTTCAATTATTTCATAATAATTATCAGCTTCTTCTTACACATGCACATTTACAGAATCCAAATCTTATTCCACAATATATAATTACTCTCAATAACGAATGTATCAATTTTAATTTAATAAAATTTATAATCATAAAAAATTGATTGATAATTCAAATTCCAGTGAAACATAATTAGTAAAAACGCGTTTTTTATAAAAGAACCAAGGATTAGTTTTCATGCAAGATTGATAAATTAAAAAATAAATGAGTTTTTACTAATTAGTGCTTTGCTGGAATTTGAATTAACATCAATTTTTTATGATAAAACTCGAATTTTTTTGTTCTCACAAAAAATCTCTTGAATGTATGAAAGGCTCACTGTGTATCCTCTGTTGAAATCTTATTATCAATAATTTAAGTTATACACAATTATGTTGATTAAAGAATTGTTACCAAACCATAAAAAAATTATATTTTTAATGATTGTTACGCACCCATAAACAAATCCAAAATTGCACATTTACAGAATCCAAATCTTATTCCACAATATATAATTACTCTCAATAACGAATGTATCAATTTTAATTTAATAAAATTTATAATCATAAAAAATTGATTGATAATTCAAATTCCAGTGAAACATAATTAGTAAAAACGCGTTTTTTATAAAAGAACCAAGGATTAGTTTTCATGCAAGATTGATAAATTACATATTTATTACTAAGACTTCTTTTTTATTAATTAATTGAAATAAACTCTATTTTTGCAATATATGGAACCTAAGCAACAACGAAATAGAGTTTGTTTTCAAATTGCACGATTTTACAAATGAGATTTGGCACATGATGCTTTTTCCTATTCCGAAAAAGATAACCAAAACACGTGACCAGAAAAATTGGAAAAAATGTTTGGGCTTATTATTATTATTATTATTGTAATATATATACAAAGGAATATTTTTATTAATAGAATATAAAGTTAATTACTTGTTTAAAACTGGTTCAGTAAGAGTTTCCATCTTTAGTTATGTTTTATTTTTATCATTCTGATTTTTTTCCCCATTAATGTATACTAACTTTAAATGTACATAGAACAAGTAAATTTACAATAAAAAAAGAATCAATCCACGTTTTTTTTTTAATTGATAATCTTGTTAATCTTATGATGATGGATATATAAAAGGATCTCAATTTTTTTAAAAAAAAAAAAAACAAAAATATCATCTTGTTAATGTGAGTTGATTTTCGTTTTTAAAAAAATTCAGTAACAGAGTTGGTAGAATTGTTACTGACTGCCCATACCTTCCTGGAGCTCCCTGGTCACGTAGAGGATGAATGAGGTGTTCTAGTTCATAGGTTATTGGATAGGTGCGTAGGGTACTTAATGATGTCAGAGTCTGTAATAGAAGTCATCACGTCTGCGGAACAAGTGGAATGAGAAGTTACATCTGGTTGAAATTCATTTTGATGTCTAGGTTGCTTTTCAGACCTATTACATGATTCTGGTTATTAGTGCCCAGTGGAGGGGTTTTTATCATATAACACTAGTCTAGAACACACGGGCGTGCGCCCAATCTCATGGGAGATAATAAACTCAGGGGAGGGGTGGAGTGATCCAACTCATTGAAAATTGATTCGCTTAGCCATTTCCGCATTTGGCTAACCCTCCACTTTATTTATTTTTAGATGTCGTTGAGACGAAGAAGAAACAAAAACAAGATTACATTAAAGTAATTTAATATTGATAATAATTGTTTATTTCAACGATTTCAACATATACTAATTTTTAAATTTTTTTTTTATTTATCATTTTTAATATATGTTGCTGGATTTTATTATGTTTTTTTATGTATTATTACCGACTCTATCTCTCCTCCCATTAATCCAACTACCAATACCATTAATTCGACATTATTACCATCACCACCATCATTACCATTTACTTTTAAATCCTTGAAAAAAAAAAAAAATGTAAAGCAAAGTACAATAAAAATAAATAAATTATATATTGGTTCTTTGGATAGACTAAGTAACAAACAATGATTTTGCCGTGACGTGAAAGAGTACGTGTAACAGGAGGAAAAAATTTGCACGCGTTCAAAACATAAGTTTACGTGTTTGTGCAGTATATAAAGGACTGTTGTCCTCTAGGTATGGGGAGGCAAGGGGAGGGAACGGAAATTAAGTTTTTTAATTTTTTTACCACTCAACTTTTTAAATGACTTCATAACAGCTTAAAAAACAAAAATATTGATATTTCAATTAGAAACAAAATTTCAAAATTTAAATTTTGTTGTGTCGCAGAATATATATATATATATATATGGATAAAAAAATCTTGTGACTGTAAAATTTTTATTGCATTTTTGATTGGGAAATTTTTTCAAAATTGGCGGTGTGGCACAGAAAGTTGTGGGGACTAAGTGACTTGCACTATACAATTCTTTAACAAATAAAAAAATAATAATAATATGATTGGCTAATTTTGATGCTCCGAACGAATATTGGAGTTTCTATTCGTATTACAAATTCTTATTCGAACTATTATTTTTTCGTTTTATTCGAATTTGAATTATCAATAATAATAAAACTGACCATTTTTAAACCCCGAGATATCATGTAATTAAAAAAGTAAACCGTGAATTTGAAAGAGGAAGTCCCAATTTATCATTTTCACAGTTTATAAAAATTGGGGTATAAACTTTTGAACAGTATAGGTGTTCTGCACCATACACACACAAAATGATTAAAACAAATTTATGTTATATACACGATTTTATTTGCAATTTAAAAGGTTATTTATAACAGATAATAAAGTGTTTAAATACTTCATGGCCGTTAATGTTAGTATAAAGGACATACCAAAGCTTCAATTCTCGTGGTATGTATACTTGAACTAACACAACTGCTCAAAAATTTTTGAAATAAGTGTCAATAAAAAAAATAGTAATTGATTTAATTCGAATTCCTTGAGTTGGTATAAAAAGGCTTTTAATAAAGGATCTTTTTTTTCAACCATTTTTATAAATTCATTATAATTTTTTTTTTTCACGATATTGATATATACTTGTATAAAACAGATTTTTATTTTTTCATTAAAAAAAAAAAATCGGAAAATTGCCATCTAAAAAAATTAATTTATTCAATTATTAATTATATTGACTTGATGGCCTAGTAATTTTTTCTAATTCTGCTTTTAATTCAATAATTTGATTTGTAACTATATTTAAACACCAAACTACACTACACTATAACAAATTGCGCTATCTTCCACCATTACACTCTTCATTTGCTTTGCTTGGTCGCGACTCTATAAAAAATTAAGCAATTGTAAGTATTGTGAATATTTATATCACTCATGTGTTTTGCCCACTCATTCGTGAGAGTTTTTGTTTTTTAAAGGCGTTCTCTCAATAACCTACATAATAGATGTTTGGTTTTTGGGTACTGACATGAAGAGAATAATCTTAACCTTCAAAGTGAAATAAACGTGATGTTACTCTTAAAAATTATTTTGGTCGTTTCTTGTAATAAAAATATGTAAGTAAATGTTTCCCAAATTCTTCAACAAAGAATTTCATGAAATAGAAACAGTTGAATGATTGATAAACACAACTCTTCTAATATGAAAAAAGCAGGCGAGATTTGTATAATAAATTCGTTTGCGCATTATAATTGGTGTTTGTGATAATATTCTTTCTTACTTAACGCTACGAACTCCATTAACGGATATATTATCTTGGACCACATTTTTTTAAAAATGAAATTAATTAAAATGTTGCCAGTAAGTTCTGTTAAAAAAAATAATGAGTTAATTTATACATTTAGCAACTGAATCAAAAAGTCGAAGTTTTTCGTTTTCTGAAGCAATTCCTCCTTTTTATTTTTTGTCTTTCAAATTTACCATTGACTTTGACAAAAATATCAAAAGACAATTACTTGCGATGTTTAAAAGGTTATTAACTATAAGTCAATTAGTTGATGAAACAATTAAAAACATCGAGCATGTCCAAGTGGTGGATTATGGCGATGATGGAGATAAATATTATGATGAGGATGGAGATGGAGAAGATGATGATAGAGAAGATGAAGATGAAGAAAAAGAGGATAAAAATGAAGGAGAGGACGAGGATGATGAGATTAATATCATAAAAACAGAAATAATACCTAAAAGACCACAACTCGTAATTTACCTTCCAAGCGTAACAAACATTAACGTGTCAAATACAAATATTTATTTATTATCATAATATTGGGCAGTGATTAATTGTATTAATTTGCAATAATAGCAATAAATAATATGTAAAATAAAAAATAATAGAATCGGGATTTCTAAATACCAGAAAATTAGAAAAATAAAAATCGAAGGAAAACTTGGCGAAAGCTTTATTAAATGGCCATATAACTGCCAAGGTTATAGAATATGTGTAATTTTAATTTCTCTATGAGCCTACCCAGGACTAAGTGATATGCTATTCTCTAATTAGCATATATCGTATGGATCTAATAAATCAATAGTTCAAATTATAATAAATTCAATAATTTTCTCTTGATATAATCTAAAAACAGGATCAACCTGACATTTATTAAAAGAATGTCATTTAATTAATCATAATAATAAAAATACTATGGAAATATATCCTACGATTTATAAATAACATTCATTAATGCACCATCATTATTGTTAGGTCATTCTTCCATTTAAATATCAGTTATTATATTGTCGGTTCGTGTCCGAGATTCGAATTAAACTCCTACAAATCCCAGCGGTGGAGCGTTATTTACTGACGATTAGTCAATTATGCCTTTCTTGGACAGATTTTGTATTTATTTAATTCGTCTCTCAAAGTCAGACCGTCTCGCCCAATTAATTGATGTGTTCCAATAAAGATTCGGGTTGCGTGTAAATGTCAATTAATCGATTATTTTATTATAATTATGATATATCATTATAATTGTTTTATTAGATTAATAATAATAACGATATCAACACAATAATTAAAAGAGCAAAAACATACAAACACAAAAACACAAGAAGAGTAAAGATCCTTTTTATACTTCTTGGAGTTTCACGAAGGTTATTGTTATTTACATTTTCATCAAGAAGAGCTATTTAAAGATCAAGCAATTATTTTTGTGTCTTGTTTACAAATTAATTACCTTTGATTCCTAACCTAAGATAATAAAGGTTCCGCCTTGAGTCGTTTTATTACTAATTTAATATTAATATAGTGTAAGTCACTTTTTTAAAACTTCATTGTCACGTGTCTTTGAAGATCGTCAATGAATCAATGAAGAATATTATGCATAAAGAATAGTATCCAATAAAATAAATATGATATAGTTGTTACGCGATCATCAATCGTTTCTTTTCATCAGCTTTATCTTCGATTCGTAAAGTAGAATCGATTGCCTCTTTTTTTCAATATCAATACCATCACGTGGGCACAGCCAGTAAACACATATTACCCCACTTTAAGTAAAGAAGACTCGCCTTGTTGCATATTTGAATTTTTCTTTTTTGTTGTGGTGAAAGCATCTAAAAATAAGAAAATGAAAAAAGATTTTTTCGTTAGCCAAATAATTGACTAAGCAAAGCTACCTTGAGTAAAACAGGCATAAGCCAACACATGAGCCATCTTGAGTGGGGTCACTCCTCCAAAGAAGGGCAGCCAGTAAAAAGTTCCACCCACTTTATTAATTTTCGAAAAAAATAATAATTCACTGGACTTTCAATGACTATGAACTAACACATTGGCCTGAACTCAGTACAGTCGTATAATAGGACGATCCGAACAGCCAGTAATAAGTTCCACCCACTTTACTTTACTGAACTTTTAGTAATACTTGCCTTGTATGGTGTTGTCACGCAATCTAAAAAAATATTACAATATTGTTCGTTTTCGACAATCCAAAATGATTTTTGAATAATAATAAAAATGAGACGACGTTTCGCTGTTATCATTATGGTTGTTTTTTGGAATATTAATGGGAGAAAAAAAAACAAAAATGAATAAAAATAGAAATAACTAAAATGGAAACTCTTACTAAACCAGTTTTGAAACAAGTAATTATTCCTCGTGAGCCAAGGTTCTCAATTATGATACTTAAGAAATACAACATATATACTGTACTATTGGATAATTGATAAACGTTCGTAAAGTATAATGATTAGAAAGATTTTTTTAAATATAATAATATTATTAAATAATAATAAATACAGATCATACATTGTAAAAAACTAAAGATTTGTTATACTCGCTCCATTTATTCCTTCGGTAATTATGTGATCTAATTTCATGTTTTTTCATAACGGTTTTATAAATTAGAGAATAATAATTTTATTAAAAATAAAAGTTCACTACCATGAGACGGCTCTTCTGATCAATACCCAACCGATAAGTCCTAGTCATGAGCAAAAACATCATGTCGATTAGTCACCACATCGTGACATCATAATTACAGGATCTCAAGTGATATCATAGTGAAAAATAAAGGTTAGGTTACACAATCAAAATCATGCGATGAGGGTACCTTCTCAACATGGAGGTCCATTATATGCTGACTTCATTAACCATCAGCCATCAAGAATAATCCATCGGAAGCAGACCACATCTTACATACCTTTAACAAGTGAACAATTGGATCTTGCATTAACCCAGGTTCTCGCATATATGATTATCACCTAATACTAAGACCAGAACTTAGGAAAACATCATACACAAGAGGTCTAATACAATTTTGTATTATTCGAATTATATTACCAATTACCAAAATTATATTAACAAATATTTCAAAATATGACTTTTTATTAGACGTGTTAAAACTTGGCATTAATTATCAATTGAAAATTTTTGTTTTGACTTTTAAAGATCATAAAATTATTAATTGTGAATAAAATATGTTATTGATTTTTGCTTAATACATGAAAGTTTTAATAAAAAAAAAAAATTTGACCATCTAATTAGTTCTTAAATATTTGCTATTAGTTTTTCAATTATTTCATAATAATTATCAGCTTCTTCTTAAAAATGAACATTTACAGAATCCAAATTTTATTCCACAATATATAATTACTCTCAATAACGAATGTATCAATTTTAATTTAATAAAATTTATAATCATAAAAAATTGATTGATAATTCAAATTCCAGTGAAACATAATTAGTAAAAACGCGTTTTTTATAAAAGAACCAAGGATTAGTTTTCATGCAAGATTGATAAATTACATATTTATTACTAAGACTTCTTTTTTATTAATTAATTGAAATAAACTCTATTTTTGCAATATATGGAACCTAAGCAACAACGAAATAGAGTTTGTTTTCAAATTGCACGATTTTACAAATGAGATTTGGCACATGATGCTTTTTCCTATTCCGAAAAAGATAACCAAAACACGTGACCAGAAAAATTGGAAAAAATGTTTGGGCTTATTATTATTATTATTATTGTAATATATATACAAAGGAATATTTTTATTAATAGAATATAAAGTTAATTACTTGTTTAAAACTGGTTCAGTAAGAGTTTCCATCTTTAGTTATGTTTTATTTTTATCATTCTGATTTTTTTCCCCATTAATGTATACTAACTTTAAATGTACATAGAACAAGTAAATTTACAATAAAAAAAGAATCAATCCACGTTTTTTTTTTAATTGATAATCTTGTTAATCTTATGATGATGGATATATAAAAGGATCTCAATTTTTTTAAAAAAAAAAAAAAACAAAAATATCATCTTGTTAATGTGAGTTGATTTTCGTTTTTAAAAAAATTCAGTAACAGAGTTGGTAGAATTGTTACTGACTGCCCATACCTTCCTGGAACTCCCTGGTCACGTAGAGGATGAATGAGGTGTTCTAGTTCATAGGTTATTGGATAGGTGCGTAGGGTACTTAATGATGTCAGAGTCTGTAATTGAAGTCATCCCGTCTGCGGAACAAGGGGAATGGGAAGTTACATCTGGTCAAATTCATTTTGATGTCTAGGTTGCTTTTCA
>CAUDNR010000773.1:6589-24965 GCA_958430865.1 Entrophospora sp. SA101
CACACATATGAATTGATCGACAAAGGAGTTCCAATTTTTCTAGATTCGATTTCCAAATTTGGTAATAATCCTGACTGAATTAAAAATTTCTAATTCATGTCACATGAAGTTTTTTAAAATCTCTTGTTATTTTTATAATAAGTTCGAACTTTATTGTTAGAGTAAAATGAAAGTACTCCATTAAAGCTTCCTAATTAATACTCTTTCATATTGAAAGGTCTTCTCTATATAAATCTATGACTATTCAAAAATGGTGTTACTTTTTCACTTCAAAGCTCAGATTATTTTTCAATATCACTTTAAAAGACCTTATAGTGACTGAAGAGGTGTAAAATACTTTAAGCTTTCATATGGTTATTACTTTATGGGGGATGCTAGTCAATAAGTTTTAGAGAGGTTTACAAAAAACTATTTTATAGAAATTTAACAGTCATGTCAAAATTAATTTTGCAATCTTTTTTTTACAAAATGGCAAATATTAGCAAAATCAAAATTCAACTAAACATTGCATTTGAAGAATATGAAAAAGTGAAAGAGAAGTTGGAAAAATGGAAGGAAGAGAATGTAAACAGGTTGAACAAGTTGAAAAAGAAATTGAGGAAAAAGGAGTATGGAGATAACAAAGAAAAAGAAGAGTTGGTGGAAGAAAGGAAGAGTTGATGGAAGTAAAAGAGAGATTGGAGGAGGACAAGAAGGACAGGTGGAAGCAGGTTGAGTATTTACAATGTGCATTTGCTGATATTGGAAAAGAAAAAGGTAATGACCAAATTGTGTAAAAATATACAAAAAATTATTTTTTGTTCATTCAATTTTATTTATTTATTTATCTGTTTTTATACTGTTTACAAGTCAGTTAGACTTGTGTTTTTTTTTTTGCATCTCTTCATGATTCATGCATGTTATTTTTGTTTTATTTATTATATACTTCTTTTATTCTTTATGTCACTCATTTCAAAAGGTAAGAATTAATGTTATTTAATTAAACAAACTTCATAGATGCAGTAGAATCAATATACTTATTTTTTTCAACACATTACAATTTCACTTAAATGCATTTTACATGTTGATTCTTCTTTTCTTTGCAGTTCTGCTAAAAGGTTGTCTAAGATACTGTCTTTATTCTACATTTTCTATTTAACCTTTAATTACCTATTTTGAAGTATACTATTCATAACATTGGCTGACTTTGTTTTTTTTTTACCATTCAATCCTACTAAACTTTTCTATGAATACACCAACCTACACTGCTATTAATTCTGTTTAGGCAATTTAATAAGTACATCTAGAATTATTAATACAAAATTTTCTCAATTTATGATACAAAAATGCCATATGTCAATTTGTTACATTTTCTCTTTCAGTTTTTTTTTTTTTTGCAAAAAATGTTATCTATTCAATTTTTTTAGATAATGAGTTAGAAACACATATATTTGATTCAATTATTATAGATGTTTTACTTGGTTTTGAGAAGTTGCAATCTTTACACACAAAGAAATTTATAGAAAATCATCCATTGCTAAAAAACAACATCATTCCAGTGGTAAAGCTGATATGCAGTATTTTCAACCCAAAATTCAAGGTGCAATTTCAGAATTTTTTTACATGTTTTGAAAAATGCTTAATTTTGATATAATCTATGAAAATTAGGTCAAAGGACTTTAATAGAATTTGAAAAGTTTAAAAAAGTTGATTACAGAAGATATAAATGATCCTGTGCCAAAATTAGCTGCATTGGTTGGAGTTTCAGGTAATCAATGTATATGTATATAAATTACTTATCTTTAATGTTAATTATTTGTTTCAATTTAAATGAAAGGTTGTGGAAAAACAGCCACAATATTTGATGCTGGACAACACAACTTTATTACTTATATTGTTACTCCTCATCAAAATAGCCAACCATTGTATAGTCAAGACTTTCATCAGCTCCTTAATGATATCAATGCAATTCTCCCACAAGGTACTTCCCAACTTAGCTTCAACACTGAACATGATGTAATTACCTACATATTAGAACAACAAGGATGTGAAAATTGTATTAAGCCTTATATTAAAGCCTTTTTGATTGCCAGAAAGTTCACATGGTCAATACTTGTATAAAATTGATAAAAAGTTGGATACACTCATGTGACCTTACTATCAGGAAGATTCAAAGTTTGGTCATTTTTTTCACACTGTCTATGAAGCAATTAAAGAAATTACAGATTATGATGATGTTAATCTTTTGGACACATATTATCGTAAATTGGAAGCTCATTTTGAAAAAATAACAAATGATACAACAAGGTTTACCATTGCAATTGACGAATGTCATTGTTTGCAGAGATATTTTTGTAGGATCTTTCTTCCAAAATCAGTTAGACTGTTGAAAAATGATAATACATTTACTTGAGAGGGCCATAAATTTTTTCATCAGAATGTAAATATTTTCATGAAGACACAACAAAAACAAGAGTTTGAATGTCATTCAACACTTGAGCAAAAGTTAGTTCTTCCTATTATGTTATGGTCAATGCTAATGTCATCTGTTTACAGTAGTTGTTATGGGTACCAACATGGAACTCAGAGATCTTAGAAGGATAGATTCGATGGTTGCCAAATAATTCCGAGGATGTTGGAATTGAAAAGATAACAATATTTAGATCATTTACAGCTGATGACATTTTAAAACTCTTGAAAACATGTCTTAATCAAAACAGTTTGAGTAATAAATATATATCATCAGTTATTATATGTCATTCTGATGTTTTAATTTCATATAACAAGTCTATGCAAAGTGATACTGGAATATACAATTATTTTATATATCATTTTTGACATTAAATGTTCCCATATAATGTTTTTTGGGAACTGGCTATTTGCACATAAAATGATTATTTTAATTGAGGGTATTTCAATAATGATAATATTATTTATAAAAATAATGATAACTATAGTAATAATGTGGAATTAGATTCAATAAATTTGATAGTTAAATGATTTTTTTAAAAATTAGAGCCACAAAATCTTTTTTTTTGATCAATAAATTGTTTTTATAGAAACAAGGAATGTTTTTCGCCACCAATATTAAGTAAAGAATAATGTATCTCGTCAAGAAGAATAACTTCAACTTAAAAATCATGCCAATTATACTTGATAAAGTTGAGACATTTTCCTAAAATAATTTAATAATAAAATGGCAATTTAAATTGAATTGCTTGGCTGGAATTAAAATTTTAAGGAACCTAATTTCTTATCTGAACAGTAATAAAATGAATAATATCAAATTAAATCCAGTGTATTAAGTCGGCGTTTCGAATTATATTTCATGGAGAGACAGACATAAGAATAGCCTGGACGCAATCAAAAATTTGAATCATTTTATTTATTCCTGGGGGGTGGAAATAAGGATTGCCTTTATTTTTAAATTTAATGCCAATTCTGTTGATTTAGAAATGTTAATATTAATTAATATAATTAATATGAACTAAAAGTAATTTGAAATTAAATTATTCAAGTGTTTTAAAAATCTTTTGAATGGTATTTATTGTGGGAAAATGTTCTGATCACATGTTATATGTGGTGATAACTAAAATCCGGTTTAGCCTTTTCAATTCTAGTCATATAATAATAATGCGTGTTAGTTTAATCAGGCAACTCTTTCTAACCATAAACTAATTAATGAATACATTTCTGGTATATATAAATAAGATATTCTCATAATAATGGTATTTTTAAAAATTCCGTCGAAGTAAAATTTTCTTTTTTAAAAAAAAAAAATTGATAAAATACATAAATTTGGAGAATATGGATTCATCATTATTGTTAACCGAATACTTTAATGACTTTGAAAATTTGCTAGGTTCGGAGAATAAATTTGACGTAAAGATTAACATTGGTGAAGAACCAAACGTTAATGAGTTTCATGCACATTCGTCAATTCTGAGTGCGCGTTGTTCATTTTTCAAAGATGCTTTATCTGATGCAAGTAAACAAAACGGGTATTATGTGATTGAGAAGGCAAACATTAATGACTTGGTTTTCAAAATAATTTTAAAGTAGGTTGAAAAAAAAATAAATTGTAAATAATAAATTTAATTAATTAATTAATTATAATTTATTTTAAAAGTTTTTTGTATACGTGTAAAATAGAAATAAATGATTATACTGGGGTTGATATATTGGAATTATTAATTGCATCTGATGATCTTGGTCTTGAGTTACTTTACAATTATACAATGGAATACTTTATTAATAATCATCAAAATTATATAAGCGAAAATCCAGTTGGCATTCTACGATCAATTTATGATAACGAAAAGTTTGAACAATTAAAGGCTATTTGTTTGAAAGAAATTTGTACCAAGAGTGATAAATTGTTTCAGTCAAGCGAATTTGAATTATTGGAAAAACCAATTCTATTGGAAATTCTCGAAAGAGATGATTTTTTTGTTGATGAAATCGATGTTTGGGAAAATCTTCTCAAATGGGGATTAGCAAAACATTCAGAAATCAGCAATATCAATGTTGAAGATTGGTCATCGCAAAATTTTATTGATTTAGAAACCACATTAAAAGGATTTGTTTCTTTGATCAGGTTTCAGGAAATTTGCAATGAGGATTTTTTTAATAAAATTGTACCATATCAAAAACTTTTCCATAAAACTTTATGGAATGACCTTTTACACTATTATATAGTTCCTAAAAGCGAGTCATCTTTAAATTTATCACCACCAAGAATTCTAAAACTTGGCTCGTTAATAAATGATCAGAAGCTTATTTTACTATTTGCAAGCTGGATCGATAGAAAGAGCACGTCATATAGTTTAATCAGTGAAGTTAATTACAAATTTAGGCTCATATATCGGAGTAGTCGAGATGGTTTAAAGAGAATTGCGTTTCGTCATAAATGTGACGATACCAATCGAACTCTTGTAGTCGCTAGATTAAAAAGTTCAGAACAAATAGTTGGTGGTTACAATCCGCTTGATTGGAACGGAAGCGGTATATACAAAAGTACAGATGAAAGTTTTATATTTAATATAGATAGAAACGATATCACTACAGCACAATTTAGTTATGTGGCTAATGATGATTATAACCATGCAATTAAATGTAGTTCTTCTAATCTACCTGCTTTTGGCCTGGGTTGTGATATTTGCTTTCGTACAGATGGCAAAGTTCATAGTAGATTAAAGACTTATAATGATATCAACATAATACATGGCAGTGAATTTAACGAATTAGAAGTCTTTGAAGTGATTGATAAAAATTAAAAAAAATCAAAATATACTTTATTATTATTATTATTATTATTATTATTATTATTATTATTATTGTTATTATTATTATTATTGTTATTATTATTCCTTATCTATAGATTTATAGATTTATATAGTAATGGAGATGTTTAATTGTATTAATAAAAAATGTCATTTTTAACGCATATAAAAAACATGTAAAATGCGACATTTTATTTAAAATAAATATCAGTTTAAAAATATGGTTTGATTTGAATCGAATCACTTTAAACCCGACTCGCTCGTTCAATTTGGTTCTTGAATTACGTGACTAATTGCATTTAATCATTTTCAATTTGGGCGAAAATGATTTTATAGAATTAAAGAATATTCTAAGAAAATATTACTCATTTATGAGATGTCTCTAATGATGAGTTTTTAAAAAAATTAACCCATGTTGAAAACTTATTTTGGAATGGTTTTTTACAATTTATTTAGATAAAAAGGCGAGCTTTTAATTTTTATAATCAAGAATTTCAAGAATTCCAAAATTTGAATCAATCGTAATCAACAAAATTATTCGTTACTTTACCTTTTGCAAACTGATTGACACCATTGTAAAGGTGTTTTTCTGGCGCTAGCTAGCACCACAGTATCCATTTCATGTCAAAACTCGAATGCAAAAAAAACACTAGCACACATGATAATGCCAACACACCATTACATTCATTTTCAAATTGTGCTACGTTATCAACGAAGCGAACAAAGTGAGCGAAGTTATGCTACGTCAACAGTCAAAAAGGTCTCACCAAAATTTATGTGATACAAAGGAGTAAAAATGTAAAACTAATTCTCAAGCACATATTGATCCAAAAATTTCATACATTCTAAATTTGTTAATTATGCAAAAATATACATAATAACTTCGCAAGAAAATTATAATAAATTGTAGCTTGGTTTTGGCGAATGTGTTGCGAAGTAGAGATATTGGAAGGATCCTGTTTCTAAATACATAAACATAGTTATAATTTTTATACCATAGTAGCGATGGTCTATTTTTGCCAAAATTAGAATGGAGAACTTTATCCATTTCATACATAATACAATTATAGACTGATCGTTGCATATTCATTCATAGATGTATTACACAAATTTTGTTTCTATTCATAATATTATTAATATTAATATTAATTCGAGTTATTCGCTTTATTTGTTCTATTCGCTCTATTCGTTTTGTTCGTTTTATTTGTTTTATTCGGCTTAACTTTCAATGTAATTAGAATACTCAAATTCATAATGAATGAAGCAAGTAATTCGAATAAACCTTATTCGAATAGAAACTTAAAGGACGTTCTATTTTTTCAATTCATATAAAAAATTCATCGACTTCACAAACTCTTTCAACGCATTCAAACTCTTATTGTTTCAGGTTTTAAACTACAACGCCTTTGTGTCTCCAGAAAAAACTCGTTCAACCGGGATACTGGTTGCTATAATAATAAGTTTATTAGATTAGAATACCAGTGACTGCCAAGTAGTTTTTGGCCTAAAGCTTCGAATGGTTCGTTCAAAGAGTAAACCGAAACCGAACCGTTCGAAGCTTTAGCTGTGTGTTGGCATTTAATACATAAGTTTGTGTGTCAGTAGTATTCATATGATTATTGAACTTATAGTTTGTTCAATTTTTTATATTTATCGGACACCTCTCAAACTTGTATATTGGTATTTACATGCTCGTAGTGTTTATTATTTTATTTTTTAATCAACTATTTGAAAATTTCTAATTCATCAGATTTACCACCATCGCTATAATAAGTTAATGGGTAACTATAAACCTTACCATTTGTAACAAAATTTACATTATGGCCTAGGTAAACTAAGAGGATAACAATGAATTGTATGTTCACAATCATTATTGATAACATAATTATATTGACATTTTTTTCTATTGCTTATATTAAAATATAAAACTTTCAGTTGAATTTTTAAATATATCACCACCTAATATATCACCATTCCAATTAAATGGATTATAATCACCAACCATTTTCTCTGAATTTTGTATTTTGCCAACTACAAGAGTTTTGTTGATATTATCACATTTTTTGATGAATTCTGTTTTCATTTAAACCACCTCTACTATTATGACTTTTTTGGATAGGTATATAATTCTTGATGGTAGTAAATTTAATGCTTGCTATCTATCAGGAAAAAAATAGTATTTCCCCATAAAGTCCTAGGAAAAGGTATACCATATGGTTTAATTTTATAAAAAAATTCTTTTTTAGAGAATTCTGAAACCTTATCAGAGAAAAAATTTTTTTAATATGTTGCTCAAATCAGCAAGATTTTGTGATGACCAATCTTCAGCATTGATATTATTGATTTCTGGATGATTTTCTAATCCCCATTTTAAGAATTTTTTCCCAAATAATTGTTTTCATCAATAGAAAATCCAATGATTCAAACTCATTTGACTCAAATAATTTTTCACTGTAGTCATAAAAATTTTCCAAATAGATATTTTTCAATTCCTTAAATTTTTCATAAGCATTGATCAATTGTAGAATTTTAAGTGGATTCTCTTTTATATAATTTTCATGATTTTCAATAAAGTGTTTCATTGCATATTCATAAAGTGACTCAATGCCAAGTTGATCTGCTGCAATTAATAGTTCCAATACTTCAGCTCCAGAAAATTTCAAATTCAATTTTACATGTATGTAAATATCTTTAAAATAAATAAATTATTAAATGGGTGTTAATATATTAATATATAATAGATTGATTTAAACTTACTTGAGAGTAGGGTTGAAAAGTTTTTCACTAATATTAGCCTTCTTAATAGTATAATATCCATTTCTTTTTTAATGCATTGTTAACAATGGACAATGAGTTGATATAATAGATACATGTCTTTAATGTTTGGCTCTACATCAATATGTATTTTTACATCATGAAAGCCTTTTGTATTTAATATTTTCCAAATTTTCCAAAAAATTGTTTTGGTGAGAATAAAATATTCTAAAAATTAGAATGAATGGTTACAATTAAAGGGAACTCTAAATAATACCTCAAATTATATAAATTTTTAACTGGTGATAATCAAGCTAATGTATTAAATCGGTCATATGTTTATCAATAAAAATTTATAAATAAATAAAGTAGTTAAAGTATACAATAATAAAAGTAATAATCTAACATTGTATTTATTATTTTATTTTTTATCAATTATTTGAAAAACTTCTAATTCATCAAATTTATCAATACATATATTGATGTTATTATAAGTCTCTGGGTTACTATCAACTTCTCCATTCATATAAAAACGAATATCATGACCACTACCAAACCTAGGTAAACTAAAAGGATAACAATGAATTGCTTTCTCATAATTATTATTGATAACATAACTAAATTGCGCAGTATTGATATCTTTCCTATTACTTATATTAAATACAAAGCTTTCAGTTGTATTTTTAAATATACCAATACCAAAACTACCTCCACACCAATTAAGTGGGTTATAACCACCAACTATTTGCTCTGAATTTTGTATTTTGCCAACTACAAGAGTTTTGTTGATGTTGTCACATTGTTGATGAAATATAGCAGCATTTAAACTATCTCTGCTGCTACGATATAGAAGTTTGAATTCATATTTGACTTCTTTGAATAATCTATATGGTGGACTTTTTCTATCAATCCAACTTGAAAAAAGCAAAATAAGTTTGTAATTGATTGTTAATGATTCAAGTTTAGGAGTTCTTGATGGTAATAAATTTAATGTTTGTTGTATATCAGGAAATAAGTGAGGTTGTAAAATTGTTTTCCACAAAGTTCTAGGAAAAAGCATTTGATATGGTTCAATTTTATCAAACAAATATTCCTTAGAAATATTCTGGAATCTTATTAGAGAAATAAATTCCTTTAATGTGTTGCCTAAATCAACAAAATTTTGTGATGACCAATCTCTAACATTGTTAATATTATTGATTTCTGGATGTTTTGCCAATCCCCATTCAAGAACGTTTTCCCAAATAACCATCTCATCAACAGATAAATCATCCCTTTTGAGAATTTCTAAAAGAACTGGTTTTTCCAATGTTTTAAATTCGCTTGATCCAAATAATTTTTTCATTATATTCACAAAAATTTTCCAAATAGATATTTTTCAGTTCCACAAAATTTTTATTACCATAAATAAATTGTAAAATTTTAACTGGATTTTCTTTTATATAATCTTCATAATTTTCAATAAAGTATTTCATCATGTATTCATAAAGTGACTCAATGCCAAGTTGATCTGCTGCAATTAATTGTTCCAACATTTCAGCTCCAGAACAATTTTCAAGTTCAATTTTACAAGTATATAAAAATCTTTCAAAATAAATAGCATTATTATATATAAATAAAGCAATTTAACATGATAATAAATTTATTTAAACTTACTTGAGAATAGGATTGAAACATTTTTCATTAATATTAACTTTCTCAATAATATAATACCCATTTTCTTTTGTTGCATCATTTAATGCACTGTTAAAAAATGGACAATGAGCTGACAAAATTGATGAATGTGCATGAACTTCTTTGATGTTTGGTTCTATACCAATGTATATTTTTACATCATAAAAATCTTCTGTATTTAATAATCTTTCATTTTCATTAAAATATTTTTCAAATGTTGAATTCATTTTTATTTTTATTCAAAAAAAAAAAAAATATGGCAAATCATATACAAAAGGGATCTAGAATATTGATGGCGAAATGCGTTTTTGATGTTCTAATATTTTTAGTTTTAGTTTGAAATAACTGTTAACTGTGCCACGCAGATAGGAATTAAACGTTATAAGAATGATTTTTGAGCTTGATTTCAAATGGATGAAGAATTCACACCTTAGGAGTGGTGTTGTCATTATAGTAAGATTATGCAATGGATATAATGTGATTTTATTTATATTGATTAATAATATTTGTTCTAATATTGCTTCAATATGAATGACTATCTACATTTCCATGATCGAAACCAATAAATCGATGCACCACAAACTTTGCTACTATGGTAGCATGAAGTTGAAATAAGCAGGGACACGTACACCACCTAGAAGAAAAAGTTAATTTATCAAAAAAGGAACTTTATTTTCAATTGAATATAATTACACGTGGGTGGCATTAATGTAGGCAATACTTGCAGTTATTCATGACCACCACTATTATTAATATCACAACTACATTATCATCATTAAAAGAAAACATTTATTTATAAAAGATCTGTAATTGTTGAGAAAAAAGAAATAGGTAAAGCATTAATATTGATATTGTAAGAGCTTTGAGTTCATTGATTTTCAAGAAACTAAACAAGGTCTGTCAATTATATCTTTATGGCATCTAGATAACACCTCTTCTAGATCACGTACAACCAAACGACCTATATATAATCATTCAAAATAGTTAATTATAATCCAAGACATATTAATACAAAGAAAAATACAATTCATTGACGATTTTCTGCTTCAAATTCTTGCATTGGATTATAATTGGGATTCTGGTGAAATACCGATTATGTCCACGCTACCATCACCTGGCGAGAGCCTAAAAATATTAATATACAAAAAAGTATAATGAGTATTGTGTCATACATCATTGTCAAGAACCATGGAAGAACATTCGCAGTCGTTTTGTAACTACGGCTATGATGTGCTTTCAATCCCATGATTCATGCATCCTGTTCACCGCTTCGCTCCCAGCGCAAGGACAAGGCATCGCTCAAAGTGTTGCAGCAGTAGGTTTCGGAAACGGAAAAGAACGTTCACAGCAAGCGATTCACGCCAAGTCTAAAGCTTACTACTTCAGATACATAACGACTTGACAAAAACTCGGTGGGATATTCATTTTACTCGATAACATTTCTACACCCACATATTTTGAAATTATAAAAATCTTGTTCAAACTTTTCACCTTATACGGCGGAAGAGGACATTTTTTAACATTTGCTTTTTAAAAAAAAAAACAATTCGATGTTGTTCCTTCTGATCAGCCAATAAAAATTAGTTGTAACTTTTTTCCTTTTATTTATATATAGACTTTTTTCTTTGTTTTCAAAAAAAGAAAAACGTCAATCATAAAACCTGTTTTATCTAACCATGCCTAGAAACCGTGGGTAATTTTTAAATTTTAAAAAATATATTATTATAATTTTTTTTTTCACAAAGAAAATGTATTAGTGCATAAATAAATCATGCATAGGAACATTTTTTGTTGCACAGCCCACAAATGTCGCATTAGATACCGGTTTATTACAGTTAGGTTTCTTTTTATTCTTGTCAAATTCATAGGCCTGATTGGCGCAGCAAATTTTATGAATTTATCGAATTATGCTATTATCGAAAGTCGTTCTTTAATTTCATGATATAAATTGACTTTAAAGATATTTTCTATAAAAGAATAAGAATTTCTATAAAAAAATTTATTATAATTATAGTTCTTCGCAAATTCTATGTTTTTCAAGAAAAGATAAATTGTTTTTTGTTGTTTTTTTTGTCAATTGAAATCCTATTATCATCTGTATTTTCTACGCTCAATTTGAAAACTCGAATTCACTTTTTTTTATGCTAAACAAGGGAAAAAATTTGAATTTACTAATTATATACGTAATAGCAATGTTTTAATGGTTACACGATCTATTAATTTTAGAACGAAATTTTTTTATAACTGGCATTGGTTCCTGGAAAAATTACGAATATAGGCGATTATGAATGGGACTTGGTTTGAACATATAATTTCACTTCCACTAAAGTGAATTTTTTAATATTGTGTTCATTCATAATCATACTATCATTATATTATTAAATTTATAATGAATTTCCTTTATTAAAAATAAACAGAGTAGATAGAAATCAAAAGGTTAAAAAAATTATTCTTCATAGGGATTGGCAAAAATCATTATAAAAAAAAAAAAAATCAAAAAATAAGAGTGAAAGATTCATTTTTGAACGTGAATATATTTTTTTTTATAGTTGGCTCGGTCTAGAGACCTCCTAAATTTTGGGCAAATTTTAAAAGTATAGAAGTCACTTTCTGTCCTACCTTTTTAAAAAATAGCTCTATTAGTTGATATAATATGTCTTTAGTTTTAATGTAATAGAGAGATTTTCTCAAAATTTATTTGTTGTAGAGTTCTATTCTTTTTTAAAACATGTACTTTACTATGCTCGCGAGGAATTTTCCACTATGATCATTTCTAAATTTAGGAAAATTATTATTAAATTTAAACTAGCTCTTGACTATCGTATCTAAATTTGGCAGTAAGAAATAGTTTTTTAAAACTAAAATTACGTGAAGTCCTCTTTTTTGAAAATTTGAACGAACCATATACAAAATTGCTTTTTGAAATTCGACCACATGGCGCAGCAATAGGAGGTCTTTAGACCGAGCCAACCATAGATGATGATTAATTTTATTAATTCTTTTTTTGAGGTTTAAAAAATGAATGTATATAGTTTTGTAACAAAAAACTTTTTTTCAATTTATGATCATTTTTTATTATATATATATTTTATTATTATATATATTTTTTATTTATATATAAATTTATTTATTTATAAAAATCAGAATTACACATACAGTCAACCCCCCCAAGTGCACCCTTTCCAAATGCATTCACTATGTAAACCCTCTCTAATTGCACGTTCATGAGAAATAGTGATATGTTCCCAGGGAGGGGTACACTTGAAGGGGGTTGACTGTATTTGGTTTTTTTTTCCTATATATTAAAAAAAGGTAGTGGTGGTGATTATTGATCTATTACTCGCTTTATTTAATAATAATGTAACACAAACCTGAAATATATTAATATATATACTAATACAATGCGATTAAATTTGAGATCCTTAAATGCGATTTGCCAATATTTGAGTCCAAATAAAAGGGATATTTACTAACACAGGTTTTATTAAAGTATAAATAACAATAAAATTTTGTTTAAAACCAAACCTATTATAATATTCGCGTTACAACGAATTTATAATCTCGCTTAGACGTCAAAATTACCAAATGCTGATTGTGGTTCATATGATTCGTTTGGCTGTATCGTGATTGTTATTTCTTAGATTTATAATAACAATAAATATATAAACACTGACATTAAGGCCTAACTGCTGATATATTGATTGTATATATGTGTATAGTTAAAACAAAATATAATTTTCGATTAAGTATTTGCTTCGTCCAACATGAACATTTTATGATAGAAGATAAATGCCCATCAATATTAATAATAATATATACAATTTCAAATTATTTATTTACAGTAAAACCTTGTTATAATTAAAATTTCTTATATGTCCAGCCCACTTTGTCGTAACAGGATTATACTGTAATTATATTAATATTAAAAAAAATATTATTGAAAATAAAAATTTCTTAAAAAATTGAACACCTCATATTTCTAACCATTGATCGCTAGCTTTTGAGAAGAGAGGATGGGAGTTTTTTTACAATCAGTTGAAATTTGTGATACTTTAGAACAATCATCGCCTCTCAGAACTAAAAACAAATGTATTCTTGACTTCTTTGGTATTTCTTTTTGTATGTTTAAAGGTTTGTAATGCGTTTGTTGTTAATCCGGCAAACAAATATTTACGTTAAAATTAATAATCTAAACATTAATAAACAACACTAAAGGAAGAGGAAGGATGTTCGCTTCACACATAACTACAATGTTTGAAATAAAATAAATAAAATTAAGTGATTCTACACAATAAATTTTATTTTTATTAGTGTTACTTATTGACAAAATTTTTAATGATTAATAATCTAATTATATTAATATATAAAATTAAAAATAAACAAAATTATTTAATTTAATTGTTTTGGTAGTATACAAAAATTGAAAATAATAAAATATAATAAAAATTATGATAAATTTAGATAAATTAATATAGTTGAGATCGATATTATGACCCATGTTGAAGAAATGAAACTACCAAAGAAGCTGTTACTGCTGCTGTTGATACCGGGGAATTTATTAGTCGATGAATCATTAGTAGTAGTAGGACTAGTACCAGGATTAGTAGTCGCAGCCGCATCAGTAAGCTTAGGACTAGGTGACTTAGGAGGGGCTTTAGCACTAGGAGTAGTCGTACTAACAGTTGGAGCATCAATGCTAGTAGTAGGTGCCGCAAGACCAGTAGTAGCAGGTGCATTAACAGCAGTAGTCTTAGGAGTTGGAGCATTAGGAGAAGGAGGAGGAGGAGGAGGAGGAGGAACATTAGGATCTGCTTTACGACATGTCTTATTTGACGTACATATTTGATTTTCAGGACAGCAACCACCAAGGGGACAACATATTTGGCCTGGTGCACAGCAACTAGTAGCACTACAACGTGGATAAGTAGGTCCACACCCTCCGCTGCATTTTTGGTTAGGTAGACAGGTTGAGCCAGCGGGACAACATCCATCGCCATCTGGACACGGGTTATAACCTGGATCAGCGCAAGTGTTCTGCCTCTTCACCAAAAAGTACGATGAGTTTGCTACAGTTATTCTTTCATCCAATCTTGGAATAACAGGCATGCTGTCACTATATAGTCCGTCTCTTTTCCATCCCGAATCTGCCCTGGTAGCAGCAAAATTGTTGAAAATTACGATGCTGAGAATAAGAAGTAATATAAATTTATTCTCCATGATGACTTTTAAAAGTGTTTAGATGAATGAATGTGTAAATATGGATTAGATGGAGTATGGATTAGATGGAATATGGAGTATGGATTATATGGATTAGATTATATGGAGTATGGATTAGAGGTGAGTTTTATTTTTATTTTTTTTGAGAGAATCGAGTCAGACTGACAGTTTTTATATTTATAATAAACCATTGGGATAATCGTTATCAATATTTTGATTAATGTTGTGCAAATTAATATTAAATAATTCGGAGGGAATTCAAAAAATTCCTTTTATTCTTTTCTTTCTTTCCTTAAAATTTCAAATTTCAATGTTGATCTTTATTTACACGTTCTTGAAACTTATCTGTATTACAAAAAATTTTTTTTTCTTCATTTTTTGTTAGAAGTTTTTTTTTGGGACCTATCAAAAATCAAATTCCACAATATATACATGTCCAAATTTGTTATCAGTGAAAATTCAGTAGTCGGGTTTGCCGCGTGTAAACATTATTATCCAATCAAATTTTGAATTTCTGAAGATAGTTTCCAATATTAACTTTGTACTAGTTACATCACGAAGTTTCTAAATAGAAATAATATATAGTAATTACCAAATTTATTTATTTGTAATTTGACGAAAAAATTAAATAATAATAAGGATTTTTAAAATTTATCTAGTAATACGAATTTAGTTGTGCCGCAAAATTACACAAGGATTTTAATTAAAAAGACAATAGTTTTGGGAAACAATTTTGCCAAAATTACTTTTTTTCAAATGTATGATGTGAAAGAGGGGATTTTCAAAATAAAAAATAAACAACATAAAGAATCGATTGATTAGGCAATAACGCTATGCGCCGTAATTAAATTGATTTTCGAGGTACATTCGTTAACCAAATTTGGAAATTATTAAATCATAACTATACGATAATATTTTGTCAAAAATTAATCTGATGAAATATATACTATTTTTTTTAAAACTCTTGTCCGTTTTTTTGATAGTTTGCAATTACACAGTAATTCAACAAAGAGTAAAAGGCGGAAATTAATTATTAAAAAAGTAGTATATATTATTAATAATATTTTTGTAGATTTCATCAGACGATCATAATAACAGTCATCTTTTTCAAGTGATTTAATTTGATTGGATAATGAAGTTATTATTTTTATATTTGTCTACAAACATAAAGATTCTCTAGAAAGGGAATCAACCCCCCAAAAAAAAACATCTAATACTATCAAAATTGTGCCAGGAACAATCAAAAAATAGAAATACCAATTTTTTTAATATAAATAGACAGAAATGAAAATAATTATTATTAAAATAAAATTCTTATCAGTAAAAAAAAGTTTGGCATTTTTTAAAATATTCCGGTAAAAATTTTTCTAGTTGGATAATAACAGAAATGACTCTCGTTCAGCTTGGTGATATGTATGTATATATCGCATAAGAATCTGATTGGACTATTTAAACATTCTTCAATCTTTGATAAAAGAATTATCTTCATTCCGCTCCGGTAGTATTTTTCCGGATATTATTTTTGAGCTCAGTTTGATATAGATATACCTTAGAAAATTTGTTCATTTGCAAAGGCAATGAGAATCGGGACATATGAAACTTCTGTATATTTATCCACATCTATTGGAATAATAAATGAATATGCTTGGTTATGCAAGTGTAGAATTTTTTTGTCTACCAAATTTTCTTTTAATTGGAAATTTCTGTGAGGTCTGGTCCAAAACGTTATATTCCTCAAAGATTAACTCTCCGGAAGGGGTATGATATTGAGCTGTCGCATATCATCATCTAATAAGGGAGTTTTTGGCGGATCGGGAATTTGCTCCGGTTCAGAACTCTGAGGCCTTGGTATAGGATATTTTCATGCGGAAAACATGAATGAGCTCTATTTGTATTTATGCGTTTAGCAATATCCTGAATTTTTGGGTGTGTGACCGCACCACAATTTAGGAATCTACCTACCATTATTTATTGTATACATTATATAATTTTTAGTTTAAAATTAATTTTTTTTACTTTTACACAGTCTTATAATGACTTATTCGGGTTGACAAATACTTTGCAGGGGCGGGAAATTATTTCGTCATGGAATATCAGTATAATGATGTCACCAAAAAATTATTTAGATTCGGAACCCTTTGTCTTATCATCATGATAAAAAAGAATTGAGAATAATCACCATGGTAAATACCCAAAGTTACTCTACATATTGAATTGCTATATAAAATGCCATGTACAATACAATTAATGAAATTATTAAAACCCTAGGTTCTCAAAAAATGTACTTTGAGCATATGCGTCGATTTTGTTTGAACCTCAAAATTCAGTATGGTATGATCTAACGTTATGAATACCTTATACTAGTAATAATCCATTAGGTTTGAGGTGGTGCCATTGGTTAGACGAGCTATTGAATAGTAAAAATAGTTTTTTTTTTGCGGAGCAAATAAATTTTTTAGGGTTAATTATCACTCTACTGTCCAGTTACACACACACAATAAGATATACATGTAAGCTCATTAAGTCGAAAATTGTTTAAAATAAATAAATGACCGACCTATCGAGTTTACATGCGTGTGTAGGGTTTGAAAGAAGGGTCCAAAAAACAAATCGTCTGATATGGTAATTACATATTACCAGCAATTTTCCCATCACTATCCTTGTATAAAATTGTTGCATGATGTTAATGTATTGGCTGAAATGTTTTGCATTATATAAAATCAACCAATATGTGTATAGGAATCAATCGTCCGTCACGTCCACTAAAATTTATTTAGTGATCGGCAAATATCGCAAAGTATCTGATTTGATTGGCTAAATCAATTTCGTCAATTTCGTCAAAAGGTCCTTGGCGATAAATATGAATTTCGTCATGTACAAATCGCCAATTGACTAAATTCAGCAATTTTCTCAACCGTTCTTATTCAGGATCGTATTTTGGAAGCTTTACTCACATCGTACTGATACTCATTTTACAACTTGTATTCATCATCGTTGATCTTACTCAAAAAGGAAAATATATTAATGTTATATTTATATGCGTATATACACTCCCTGGACAAAAAGTATCCGGACACCTGTTTTTACTAATTATACAGAAACGCGCATAATAACTACACATAAAATGTTATCAAAATGTAGCTTAGGTTTTGATGAATATGCATGTAAATTTTAATACTCTCAAAACGTCTAAAATAATCCGAAACTCGACGAAAATGATGATGATCAACAAAATATTTATTTTGTGTAAATAAAAAAAATGAAATAAAACTTAATATTAATATCGAGTCGGCCATCCATCGCTAGAAATGCATGTCTCGATCCTTCTAGACATGTTTTCTATTAATTTGTAGTAAGTTTCATATGGAGTTCGTTGACTACACTTCTTGTAATGCAGCTTCCAACTCGTTGGCATTTTTTGGGTATTATGTTCACTTATCTAATCGCCTCCCTAGTTCACTCCAAAGATG
>CAUDNR010000775.1:5456-16789 GCA_958430865.1 Entrophospora sp. SA101
TGTAGCATTTATAATTTTTGAAGTGCATTCTTCTTCATATTTGGTTAATTACCCACCCAATGCAAAGAGGAAAAATGATTGGGATTGCAAAGGAAACTATTTATTATGATTTTATGCATACATTTTATATTCATATTCAATTAACTACATTGGATGTTGACCATCTTAAAACAATTTTAATATTTGACAATTTGAAAAATAAAATTTTTATTAATAGTAATTGTTTAAAGTTGTATATATATATAAATTATAAATTATGTGTTTTTGTAAAAGATCTTCAAGCCAATAAAATTTGATTTTTGTGTGATTTTTTGGAGGGTGATCATCGTAAAATTTAGCCAATGAAATCCAAGTCACGATGTGATAAACGAATGTCCATTATGCTGTTCTGCATTAGAAATTTCCTTTGCATTAGAATCTTCTTTCACATTAGAAATTTCTGTATATCCTTAGTTATAACTGGAAGTGTTAACTTTGTGATATCTAAGTTTTGAGTTTCATTTTGTTTTTGATATACATTTAATCCTTCTAAAGATCAATATAATGAATGTTACATTCATTATAATTGTAAATCCAATTTTTCATAATGAATTCTTCTGTTTGTACAATCAAATCAATGCTTGTGATATCGCAGATTTTTTTTTAACATTTTGTCACAGCCTATATGAATACCAATTTTCAATTTCAATATCTTTAAGATTTTTATTTTACACAAAGAAAAAGTTTTCTTCTGCTTTTTTTTGGCTGAAAATCTAAAATATTTTATTTTGCTCTGTGTACCTCCCTGTCTCGTTTGGTGGAATAATATGTATAGGATGCTGATTAGAATTTGTTTGATGATAATAGCCCCCTTGATGAGTTTTATCATGAATTATGATAGCATTAAATCCTTCATCATCATGTTCTTTAAAATGATCAGTCATAAGATCCACCTCTTCATGCCATAAACATCTTATCCATAAAAAGACTCTTCATAATAATCCATCTGGTATTCTATTGACATGTCAGGATGCTCAAAATTTGTACCATTTCTTCTTCATAATCAGTAAGAGGATCAGTTTTAAAAAAAAGATATTACAGCAAATTGGATAATTTTTTTTTTGCATTAAATATTTTATCATCATTATTATTTAATGCTTCCTATATAGTCAAATCCACAATAGTTACAGTTCCCATCTTTAATGTAATGGGTACAAAAGAATGTCGTGGGGCCAGATCAAATACACATAGGGCTCTATTCTATTATGAGAAGCAAATTCTCTTTCATTTATGTATCATAGCATCATATGAAAATACTTACATTAGGGTGTGCCTATCTATATAAACTGATGTTATGGTTCTTATTTTAATTTTGTTGAGCAAAGGGTAAAAATTTTTTTTGAATGAGTAAAATAATGATTTGCTAAAGTTAAGTCATTACATGAAAAAGACTAAACCTTAGGGTTAAGTGGCCAGCCCTGGTTGAAACAAGAGCTCTGAATGAGCTGAGTTTGAGCCAACTTAATTAATATCTTTACATAAAATGTATAAATAGAATTTGAGCTTGAGCTGGCTTGGCTCTTTCAGAAATTTACTATTACTAATTAAAGGTAATTTATCATTTTAATAATTTTATTTAATTTATGTTTAATAAAAAAAAATACTACCAATAATGATTTCTATAATAAATGTCATATTTTATATGGTTGCTGATTTAATATTAATATAGGCATTACATTCATTCATTTTTTAATGTTGATTTTTTTGAAACAAAGTAGTTGAATCAAAAATCAAATTTAAACTATAATTAATTAATCACTATTAATATATAATAATATTATATATCAACTGGATAAATAACAATGGTTTCTAAATCTTTTACTACAACAGGATCAATATATGGAATTAATAAAGCATTTAATAACTGTTCATTATATAAAAGAAAACTTTCTTTATTTCCTTTAGCCAATACTTTGAGCATTTCCATTGATCTTCTAGCCAACATAACACAATCTTCTTCATTAGCACCTGTTCTAATATTTCTAATGCTTGCCAATATCAATGTCATTTTAAGCATTCGATTTATAAACCCTGATGTGGCTATAATCCTTTTTTTCATTGTTTCATTATTCAAACTTGCAAAATTAAAAAATGACATTATTAAGGTAGCTAAGAATGGTAATTCTTGAAATGATGATGTATGCGTTATAATATTGCCATTATAATTATATCTACTATAAATATCACTTTCTACTTTTGGTAATAACCTTACAAGCTTTTCAAAAATTGATTTCAATGTATCCTCATCACATTCACTAACTTTCTGTCTATTTTCATATGAGACTGTCAACTTGGATAAAACTTCTAATGCTATCTGTGCATAATAATCATCTGAATTATTTAGAAAATCAGAAATTATCAATAGAAGATCTCTTGCTGCTAGTATTGAAGGCATTGAGACATATCCTGCAATATTTGATAAAATTATTAAAACAATTTTACGATATTCTAATATATCATAAGCTTTTTTCCTTGCATATCTTTTTTTATTATGTAAATCTGTTCTTGAAGATTTATTTAGAATCATTACAAAAAATTTGAATTTCTTTTGATTAACATCATCATCACCACCATCACTATTATCATTATTGCCTTTGTCATCATCATCATCACCATCATCATCACCATAATCCTTATCATCATTACTATTATTACTGCCACTACTGCTAACACAATCATAATTATCAATTGATCCAAGATATAAAATTTCCATAAATGTTCCTAAAATTCTTGGATGATGTGCTAAATATTTATGATTCTCATGTATAAAAGAAAAGTTCCTAATTATATTCAATGCACACCAACACTGTTCATGTAATTGTAACCATCCTTCTGAAATAGAAAATTGTTCAAGTTCAACATCTGAAAACTCTTCACATTCTCTTTTTGATTGTTGAAATAACTCTAAATATGTCAAAAATTTATTATTTGGTAATGAATTTTCCCCTTTAGATTCATTAGAATAACAATAATAATTGATTGATACACAATCCAAATATTCCATTATTATATCAATCAATACATCAACCAGTTCATCACATCTATTCAAATCTAACAATGCATTTTTATAACTTGAAATTATTGTTAATGTGTTAAGTGCATTTGTAACTTCTAATTTCATTCCTGATTTTAATGACATTGTAAGAGCATGAATATCAACTACACCTATTCAAAAAAAATATACAAACATAAACATACATGAGATAAGTTTTAAAAAAATTATTGAATTGATTGACATTACCTAAATCTTGAATCCTTGGTATGACTAAGGGCAATGGCAACCTTTCAAAAACTGTCAAATTTAAACCACCATAACTGTCCACTCTACGTGTTTTTGGTGCATAAATTAATCTTGGTGGTTTAATGGTTTTGGTGTTAATAGGGTTTGTAGTTGGCAATGAGGATGATTGATTAGGAGATTGTGATAAAACTAAAAGTGTTGGCAATATATTATTGGAAACAGAAGGATTTTTTTCAGATTGTTCATTAACTTGACAATTTATTTTGCAAGCTATTCCTTGATTAGTTGGTAAATGAAGTATTGGTGGTAGTTGTGAAATATTCAATAAATTGGTTGGTATAATTGCAGCAGATTGTTGATTTAAATCATCATTATGTTGCTGCTGCTGTTGATTTATGTCATTCAAAGGTTGTTTAGAGTTGACATTTACAAGAAAACCAGAAGAATTAGAAGAATTAATATATTGATTTGAACTTATAGAGGATCCATTATTATCTCCAATGCTACTGGATGATGCTTGGACTGAACTTTGAATATTTTTTAGAGATAAATCTTGTGCAATACTACTACTACCTCCACTGTTATTGTCATCACTATCACTAATAAGATTAACAGTATTATTTGATGGAACAGAAAGTATGCTCGAATTGGTATATTTAGAATCATCAACTTTCATTTTTGGTAGTTTTTTTTGTTGTTGTAGTGGTGGTGGTGGTGGTGGTGGTTGAACTATTTGTAATGTAGAATGAACTGTTTGTGAGCCTAATTCTTGATCTTGATCTAATTTTGGCTGTAACAATTGTTGTGAATGTTGTTCATTGTTGTTTTGTTGCCTTAGTTGTTGTGAATTATCTTTTTGAAGACTGTTTGGACTAATTAGTGGATACAAGGATTTAGAAGAAGGATTTTGATTTGGATAATTTATATTTTTTTGTAATAAGGTACTCTGAGTCCAATCTGGTATACTTCCTTCTACACTATTACTGCTAGGAGTAGTTGAGTCAGTATTATAATTAAAATCATAATCAATATCTTCATCATTAGTTAATTCTAACCAATCCATTTGATTATTAAATGGATGAATTGAGTTATGGATAGTTTGATTAATCTGTTGAGCAGCAGGATGTGAATTATTTATTAAATTATAATGATCTGTAAATGTATTAATTTTTGTTGATAGTTGTTGTAGTTGTTGCTGTTGTTTTTGTAACCGCTCATAATGTTTATTTATATTTTGCATTGGAGAAATATAATTAGGTTGCAATAATACAGTTTTGCCATCTATACTTGAACCATCAGTACTTAAATTTGTTCGAGTTGGCAGGGTGCTTATGGTTCTTACAGTATTTATCAATGGATTAGGGAAAATGCTACTACTACCACCATAAAGTTGATCTGGAGCTAATTGGGATTGATTTTGAATTAAATTAGGGTAGATGTTTTGTATAGATTGAGTTGTTGTAGGAGCAAGAGCAAAACGTTTTGCAGCAGGCATATCATTTCCTGTTATAGATCTTGGAGATTCAACTGGTACTGGATAAACAGACCTAGTTTCCGCAATTGACATCATAGGGTTTGAGTTGCTACTATAAGCTTGTAAATGCGCATTATTTTGATCATCTGCATTTGAATATTGTTGGGGATAAATACCAGTCTGAGGAGTTCCTATAAAATTATAAGGAACAACAAAATTTTGTTGAGGCGTTTGTTGTTGTTGTTGTTGATATAAACTTGGATCCATCGATCAAAATTTTAAAAATTTTTTTTTTTTTAATAAATAAAATAATATTTTTTAATGCGATCCCAAATTACGTACAACACTAAAATCGGCAATCTTTGAAAGCCAATAACTCCACAAAACTCTACGTAATGGAAAAGGTAAACCGATAGAATGAAGAACTTAAGCCTTTAGCTTTTAATTCTATCGGTTTACTTTTTCATTATCTTGGGGTTATTGATCCCAAAGTCAACATAGTAATCGAACAAACCTTCATTTTACCTTAGGACTTGTTCCTTCTAAAAATAAAAATTATAGTCGTGTGACATGTCCTAAAAATCAAGGGGCAAGTTTATTTTCCGATGATCTACACAATTTTTTATTAATAAAATTTCGTCTTCATACCCTCGTTTGATACCCTTGTCGTGTAGCAATTGCCACCAAATTTGATACACAACTTCTATGTCATATGTATCTGCTTTAAAAATTTTTTTGATGCAAGTTGTTAATAAAACCGAAAATAATCTCAGCCTTAAAGTCAAATTTTGACATTATATTCATATATGTAGAAATTTGTTAGTGTGTGCAAAAGTAAATTAAATGTTATAAATATTTACAGAATCATGCTCACTTTGTATGTCTTTATACTATTGTTTATTTTAAAAGAGCAAATAAAATAAAAAAGAAAATCATGGTAAACACAGTAAATGAACTCCAAGAAAGTAATATAAAAAACTGATATAAGAAATCAATAATATTGATAAAAAAAGGGAAGAAGAAATAGAAGAACTCAAATTAAAAAATGATCATTAATTCGCAATTCGCGATAGACGGAAAGGATCGACATACATTTTAATAGTAAAATGCGGGATAATAAACATAATAAAATTAATTAGTAAAAATAATATTGAGCCGATTTTAATTTTAAAAATTTTAAAATGACTAACCGTCCCAATTTAACTATAAATCTCATTTCAATAGGCCAAATAAAGCCACACTTGCATTATGGTGTAAACTCAAGAGATTGGTGGGTTATGAAGAGTAAAAGTAAACCAGAAGAAGGTGCGTTACTTTATCCAAGGAGAGTTGGTTGGGAAACTAGCATAGAACAAAATGGCAGACAATACTATACATGCATTACTGAAGGCAATGAAACTAGTAATTTACTGCCAGGATATAGATGTCGTTCTGGGTGCAAGTTTAGTGATATAGAAGAAGCACCTAGTAATGCAATAACAAGCTTATATAAAAGGCTAAATCCTAATTCAAATACAAATTTTTCTGGTCCTTTGGTTTTAGGTTGGGATAACAAAGAAATATTGGAAGCTTCACTGAAGGATATAGATTTTCAACCCTTTGCTATAAAGTTTGACAAATTTTTAATATATATTATAGATATTGGCATGGGAGAAGAGAGTGATTTTGGTGTCAAAATTGATTATACTTCTTCATTTATAGGTGAATATAATAGAACACGTGCTTTGTTTATTCAAACTGTTGAATATGATCATTGCAAAATTTCTATATATGTGGATAATATTGAATCACCAGTGTTTTTCTTTGGATCTACACCATCAGAAGTATGGGAAAATACAAAGATTTATAAAAAATTCACTGGAATGCAGTTGTTTGGGTTGGAACATCCAATGACCAAACAAAATATACAAATTGGTAAAATTCCTAAATGCACACCTATATCTTGGAATAACGAAAAAATTATGGATGCTATTTTCAATTATAATTTGAAAAAAAGAATTCCTAATATTGACTGGAGAAGAGTTTTTCAATCTTGGCTAGAGCAAAAAAGCACAATTATTGAACTGCATGGAAAATTAAAAAATTTATATCCATACAATCATGAATTTAGTGAACGTGAAATGAGAGCATGGCGTGCAATGTTGAGGGCTACCGGATGTACAGAAATCACACCAGTTTCAATAGACAAGTTAGAGGTAATTTTTATTCAGTTTTTTATTCTAAATTTTCAAGATTTGCATGAGTATTTTTAATTTCTTCATTTTCACTGGAATCAATTTCTTAAAAAACTAATGCAAAATCATCTTGAGCCAGGATTTAAAATCATCTTAAAATTAAAAATATTTTATCATTGATTTGAACTAATACAAAATTTTTTGATGAATTTAAGCATGAATTTTGGTCTCGAAGCTTTGATCCATCAGTTGATCAAGATACCTTGGAGGTTTTAAATAGTAATGGCTTTTTGAATGTGAAAAAAAAAATAGATTTCACTATAGCTGATATTTTTTGGGAATGTTTTAATAAATCATTGGAACAAAACAAAACAGGCTATGATGGTAAAATAAGAATATTGTCAATAATTGCAAGCGAATTTCAATACGAAGAACTTCAAAGAAAACTCAAGGTAAGTTTATTTTAATATGCATATTTGAACTACATTTCATCATTGCTTTGTATCAATGGTGACATTGAACAATGTTGATGGCCCAATGGATTAATGAATTAATGATGGTTGTTATAATTAAAGAGTTCTCCAAAATATTTAAATTCCTCAGATTTTATAATCTAGATGATAATTTTTTATTAGAAATAATTTTTGATTTAAAATTTTGAGTAATATCATTAAGATTAAATATTGTTTAATAACATCATACTTTGATGTTGATTATTTACAATAAAGTATATCCAATAAAATTGTTTTTCCATTGAATTTTAAATTGAATCCTTGTTATTTCATTAAAAAAAAAAATCATCATTAGTCTCAAAATCTATTAAGTTCATTAAGATGTACATAAACATCATAACATTCTTATTGATAGTAATGCCATTAATGATTAAATTGCAACAATTTATACTTCTCTGAATAAAATAGGTGTCATCTAAAACAATATCCAAAGCAAGATTGCATTCCAAAGTTAATGGTCCAGGATGTGCAGGAGTTGAAAAACCAATAATTACAAGAGTTCGAATTACTGAAGAAGCTAAAAGACAATTTGAAATTTTTTTTGCTGACAAAAATATTGTCAATTTAAGTTCTTATAGAGTAAATGAAAAAACTGGTGATCCTGTAAAATATTTGAAAGATCAAAAAGAAACATTGTGGAGAAAATACTTTGAACTACATCCATCTGGAATGAAAAGGACATCATTTTTAAAACGCTTGAATGATGGTTCTTTTGTATATAAGGAAGATATGGGAGGTTTGTGTGGCATTTGTTTTGAGTATGGGTATGGTGTATTTGATGATGTGAAAATCCTAATATCAGGGAGAATAAATGAAAAAGATCATCAGGTGAGTAAATGCTTTATAATAGTTATATTTAACAATCAAATACTGAAATAATTTCATATATTGTTAGAATCAATTAATTGCAGAACTTGAATCAATCCAACGTCATTTAAAATGTGAATATGAAAAAGAACTTGAAGTGGATTGCCTAGGAAATACTTATCATGTTGAATGTCTTGAGCATTGTCTTCCATATGCTTTTGGACAATGTACCAATCCCCATATTTCTAACTGTAACCAATGCAATAAGATATCAAAATGGTTTCATCAACTAATGCAGGTTATGCCAAATGATTTAGAACAAATTATTAATAACAGAAATAAGCTTCAATATTATTGGTCACACCAGGCAAGAAAGACATACCTTAATGCTCAATTTAATGCTAACTTGCTTACTCTTGATGAGGAGGGTGCAATCATTGTAGTTGATTATAAAATGAAGATTTTACCACAGTCAGCTTGTGAAGCAAAATCTGATTTTTATGGGAAATCTGGATGGACTCTACATTCAATGTTAGTTTACACCAAACATAACAATGATTTAGAAATTCAAGCTTTTGATCACTGGTCCTCAGATACAGCCCAAGATGCTTGGTTTACTGCCTCATGTTTTGAAGTTGTATTTAACACCCTTGAAAAAAAACCAAAATGGATAAAAATTCTATCTGATAATGGTGCACATTATCATTGCTCCGAATTGATGGCTATGATTGCAAATTGGAAAATTTGGTATGAGGTGGATGTTCATAGTTGGACCTTTTTGGAAGCAGGGGAAGCCAAAACAACAATAGATTCACATCATGCTCAGGTTTATAATTAATTGCTAATAATAAATTTATTATAAATAAAATTAATTACTTATCTTTCCCTTAATTCCACAGGTATCACATGCAATTAAAAGATATGTTAGGCTTGGACATAATATATCTGAAGGACAAGATATAGTAGAAGCTGCCAAAGAGATTAAAGGAACATCAATTGCAAATATTGAGCCTGATCGTAAGCACAAAGAAGAAAAAAAACCTATAATTCCTGGAATTTCAAATTGGTTTGAATTCCAATGGCCAGTTGAAGGAGAGTTTTCTGGTTTCGTTCGTGGTAGAGCTCTTCCAAATTTTGGAAAATGGAATGATTTCTCTCCTGAAAACATTCGTAAATCAATGAAGGGAGGTGAACAACATAGGCCAAATCCTCAAATTTCCACACATACTGACTCCCAGGCTCAATGGATAACACCAATGCCATCAACAGGTTTGAATTAGTAATTTCTTCTAAATAAAACAATAAATAAAAAAAAGTTTTTATTTTCCATATTCAAATATATTAAAATACATCATCATTAAAATCTATGTCTCAAATTACCACTTATTTTTTAGAACCAGGTATGGGATTGGATAAATTAAAGAAAGATGATATTAAAAAAATGTTGGATCAAAGAGGCCTAAATTATGATGAAAAAAATAATCAATCAGATTTAGTTGCACTTTTAAGAGCAAACATTGAATTTGAAACAGATAATAAAATAGAAGGTAATAAAATTATTTTTCTAAATATCTACCAACTTGGCTAATTATGTTTTTATTATCTAGAAGCAAAGAAAAGAATGGACTTAGATGTAATAGTGGATGATAAAGATGATATAGATAATTTACAACCAAGAAAAAAAAAAAAAAAAAAGACTTATCTATTATAGAAGAACAATTTGATAATGCTGAAAAACATATAGCAACAAGGTATTTGGGAAATTTGATTGTGTTGAAACTCTAATGATTTATTTATGCGTCCATTTATTTATATAGAAATTATTTATGTCCATTTATCTATATAGAAATTACTTCCCGCTTGGCTGGGCTTTAAAAGAAAACCAGGAATTTGGAAAGAAAGGTGGTGGAAAACATATGTCCGATAAAGTAGTTGAGTTATTAAAGACCTTTTTTCATACAGGTGATGCATGTAAAAGTGAATGATATACACCTAAAGAAATGCTTGAAGAATTGAAAAAAAACGTGGAAGTAGGTGAGTTGGAAGTAATTGACATATCAAAATTAAGTACAATTGAAAATTGGATTAGTAGGTATTCCAGACAGCACAAGGTTGCAGTTGCTAAAAAACAAATAAAATAACTAAATAAATAGTTTTTATTGTTTTTATTACTTTTCTCAAGTAAATCATAATAAGTGAATTTATTTTAATAGTATGTTTTTTTACCCATAATCCTGAGCCGATTCGGAAATTAAATTTGACAGGTAGAAAATAGATATATACTTTCTTAATAAAATAAACAATTATAGATTATACTAACATTTTTTATTATGCACAAACGTGATACTTCATAACAAGGTTTTGTGTCAGCAGGTGATGAAGTTACGTGATAAAAATTATTTTATTATAAAATTGAGAAATTTTGCCCAGATCTGCATTATGTAATTTCTTTCTGTTTCTGGTGAATTGCGAATTAAGAGTTATTTTGATTTTTGTAATCTTGTGAATATATTTTGAGTAAATTTTAGTGTTACACCTAAATTTTATAATTTCTATATAGTACTAGCCAAACAAACAATTTACAGCTGTTAAAAATATTATTATACAATTTCCCATAACTTCTTTATTTATAATAATAATTATTCTAATCAAACTTGTGATTTGTTATTATATCTTGAACTGCTAGTAAAGTAGTTTTTAAAATTTTTTTGTGGCACCAAAAAAATAATAATAAATCCACAAAACCCCTAAAAAATCCTTATTAATGAAAATTTATATATGTGATTGACTATGTTTGTAAATCATATGATGTGGGACACCCCAACCACATGTGCATTATGAATTAGTCTTTTTCTTTTATTGGGCTTCAACATTTTATTTATTTAAACCTGAATATTTTATTTTTTACGATTCTTATGTTTCTTATTATTAAGAAAAGACTTTACGTTTTCCTTAAAAGGAAATGATTATCAAAAAAAAATTTTGAAAATTATTTTTATTAATAAAATTGCACAACTTTGAATTCTTATAAATCCTTGTTCTACTAATAATTTTTAAAAAAACTCTCTGTCAGGCTATTCTTTGAA
>CAUDNR010000777.1:10937-22208 GCA_958430865.1 Entrophospora sp. SA101
TACATTTCCATTTTTGGAGAGGATATAGGATCTACACAGCCAATAAAAAGTTCAGCGACTAAGTGACTTGCACCATACTAAATTAAGAAAAAAATAAATGGAAAATAATCAATGTCATGTGATATATGGTCATTAGTTCATTATAGACAGATATAGGACATATTAATATTAATATATGGTGATTTTCTGAGACAGTTCATTATACAGTATAGAAAAGTTAATTAATAAATTCGTTATAGACAGAGATTTTTAAATAGTAAAAAATCGGGCTTTAAATCTCAGTTCGTTATAGAGAGAGGGTCGTTATAGGCAGGGTCGTTATAGAGAGAGTATACTGTAATTGAGCGCACAGTTTTTTTACTTTAAAAATTACGTTACACGGCATAAAAAATTGGTGCAACATTCGAATGTCCACCATGCTGATAAAATACCTTTTACTTTCCCATTTAAATTGAATTAATGTGAATGCCATTCGACCAGTGAAATTCTTTTTGGATAAATATTATTATTGATTTTTAGCACCTTCAATTCTGCTTAATTTATTTGGATGCTGGTTAATGTAAGCATGAGATCAAGTGAAAATATAATGGTAAAATAACAGTAAATGTGAAAATTTTTGCATTTTTGAACCCTGTAATATTTGGTAGTGCAAAATGCTTATTATTATTACATATGTATTACGAAAATCATGCTAGTACAAATTAAAACTGTGTATTTATTTTTTTTTTAAATAAATAAACGGAAAAAAATTTTTTTTTAATTTTAATTAATAACCATACCATGAAAAAATCAATAAAAATTCACAATATAAAAATAATATTTATTACTATTTTTATTATAATATTGCTACTATTAAATAACAGTAATATCAATAGTAATAATGATGATGTAAATGAGGATAACGAATCATTACTTAATAATGATAATAATAATGAATCATTGCTTGATAATAATATTTATGAAAACATTAAATTATATAATAATAATAGTTTAAGTTATTTATCAAAATTAATTGATAGACAAAATGATTTAATTAAATTGTTAAATGACAATAATCAATATTTTACTTTTTTTGCTCCTTCTAATCAAGCATTATTAAAAAATGATTATTTACTTAAGAATGAATCTCATATTAATAATTTTATAAATTATCATTTAATTTCAGGTAAATTTTTAAATTTTTCTTATTTTAATTTTTATATGGAAAGTTATTATTATTTCTTCTAATAAATTTATTATAATTAGGTGTAATTAAATTTGATAATAAACAACATCTTCAATACTGGCAACATAACAATAACAATAACAATAATAATTTAATATATAATTTAATTTATAATAGAATAAAAATTATTAAATCTAATATTGAATGTTCAAATGGGATCATAAATATTATTGACGATGGTAAATTTTCTTTATCTTTGTTTTTTTGAGGTTTTTTAATTCTTTTAATTCTTACAACTTTTTAATTTCAAAAATCTAGTTTTAGTTCCACCAAAATCTTTCTCTGAAACAATATCATCTTTAAGTTCAACATCAAAATTTCATTCATCACTAAAAAAACCAAGTTTATCAAATTTAATTGATTCTTTAACAAATATAACTGTATTTATTACTATAGATGATGATAATTCATCTTCTTCAACTTCATCAAAATATCATATAATTAGTAATCAAATAATTTATTCCAATGATTTTAAAAATCATTCAATTATTGAAACTTTAGATAGAAATCATTTAAGGGTTTTTATTTATAATAATGAATTTAATGCTGGTTATAATGAAGATAATTACTACCATGAAGATATTGGCTCAAATCAAATATTTATTAATAATGCAAAAATCTTAAAATCAAATATTTTAATTTCAAATGGAGTAATACATTTAATTGATAATATAATAATAACACAAAATAATGATGATAATGCAAATGATGATGATAATAATAATCCATTAACTAAATATAAAAAAAGGGATATAATATCAACATCTTCATTGCAATTGTCACCATCATCATCATTATCACATACTCCTACAAACACTAATTATAATGATGAAAAAATAGATCATAATTTAATCATTGGCGCAACTTTAGGTGCCATTTCTTCTGCTATAGTTGTAACTACAGCTAGTATCTTGTTGTATAAATGGTACCAAGCACATAAACTATTAAGCAACAACGACAACAACAATAATAATTAATTATTGGGTAATCAATCACATCATATTTTTAAATTTTTTGATATGTACTTGCCTTGTATTTTATATTTATTTATTTATTTATTTATTAAATATTTCCTTTAACTACTTAATAAACTTTGTTTATTGGAAGATATTACAGAGAGAGTTCCTTGACCAACAGCAAGATTCATATTTTACTCATGTACATGTAATAATTAAAATAACAATATTGATAAGGAAACAAGGTAGTTGTTCTATGTTGATTGGCATGGACAATAAAAACAATTTCAATAGTGTTACCATAGATGTTGACCTTGTTTATATTGTCCACGCCTCAAATAAGATAAAATTTTGCTTCCAATATATACTTGTACAGTTTTTTTATAATTGGTTAAATATTGGGTTAACAAAATACATATGTTACCAGAATTAGAATTTAATACTGATTCATTGACCAAAGCTCTCTAATTTTTATAAATTTATTTATATAGTGCAGGACAAGCATAGATAAAATCCAATCATTGGCTATTGAGGTCTACCAATCAAAATACAAGAAAAATGATTTGGAATACCATTAAATATCCTTATTAACAAAAAAAAATTAACTTGCCAAGCAGGTTAATGCTATTTATCCTATGATTTTTTCTTGATGGAAGTTAAAAGATGTAGATCATTAAAGAAGTTGAGTGTTTTGACTGAAATAAACAAAATTTAGAGCAACCTTGTTATTAATAAAAATCAAAATCCAATTCCACTCAGAAAAAGTTATTTTCTGCTCAGAAAAGAACAAAAATAGTATATAGAATACCGATTTATTAAAAAAGGAAAAATGAGTTCCTCTGATTACCAAATATAGTAATAAAATTAATTGCCATTCGTGTGACATATTATTTCGAGGGACCCACTGAACTTATTATTATGTAAGTAGTGTAATAATTACATAAATCTGCATTGGAAAAGATTTAAACCATTACCATTTTTATTAAAAGATTTAATAATATAGGAATTCCTAAACTCTTGAGGATGGTTACACGCATTCTCACAAACTAGGATTTTGTCCTGGTAACAAAAGTAAAAATTGCTATTTTTAAAGTATGTTGATGCACTAAGAGATGTAATCAAATGTTTGCCAGACAAATAACTTGCAAGAAGAGAAATAGACCCATCCCTTAAAGTATCAGCACCAGAGAAAGACAATTTATGAGAGTTAGTAAATGGGGCATGGACAATAACTGTAAACATTGCAATTTTGAGTTTATATGCAATTCACCACAAGAACTAATTTTAGCTTAGAAACAATGTCACATTGCATAATAAAATTTTGAGATAATTTCCATTAAAGTATTAGTAGAAATGCAGGTCTTTTATTTTCTCAAAAATGTAATTTTACAGCTTTGCCCATTTAAAAATGTAGAATTTACAGCAAAAAGTTGAAATTGAAAAACATAGAATGGCAAGCAAATAATGTTAAATTATAAAGAGAAAGAATGAAAGGTAGTTTAGAATCAGTGAAGATTTCATGTAATTAATTGGATTTACATCGAAAAAAAAGCTATATTCAATAATTTATTTGAATAAATCCACTACTAAATTTATTATTAAAAATACATTTATGAGAAACTCTAATAATGTTTATTATTTATTTGTACAAACAAATTAAAAACTATTTCAAACAGGAAAAAGAAAATGGCTCAAGTAATTCACCAATTTCTAAATTTTGTATCATACTAATAGTTCTTTTGGCAACTTATCAGGAACTGGGTCTCCTTCAAGTCTTTTGTCAATCAAAAACATTCCTATACAAAACTCGTTTCTATTTAAATATCCATCTTTATCAGTATCCAAAAGATCCCTTAAATAAAAATCCAAACAAGCATTAGTTTAAAATAGATAGATAATATAATGTGTATTTAAACTTAATTCTATTACCATATCTTATATAAAGTCTTGTTGTTTAATCTGCTCCTTATATATATTTCTCTAACTACAGCAGCTAATAAATAAAGACATCAGTATTTGCACAAAATTATATATTTAACATAATTATTAGTCAATAATAAAATTACCATCAATAAGATCTTCTTCTTTATTAGAATCAAAAACTAGTTCATATCGTTTTTTTGCATCTGATGGAATACCTTTTGTTAATTTACTTTTCCAATTAATTGTATAATACATTAGAAATTTTGGTTATTTTCCTAAATAAAATTTAAATAAATACACACCACTGTATTGAAGTGGTCTATGTGGAATTTTGATTTCTGAATCAGTACTTAATCCAAGATTTTTTCTTGAGGGCAATGGTGGTGGTGATTGTGAGGATTTTATAGCTGCAGTAAAGTTTTTTTCCAAGTTATTAATTAAACCATTTTCATTCTTTACAGTGTTATGAAATAAATAAATTTAAAAAAATTGGTCTTTACCAGAAATTTTCTTATTACCATATGGAGATTTTTCAAATTCCCCTATTTATAAATTCAAAATATTCAAATAGCATTATTTTATTATCAATTTAAGTTACTATAACTAAAGACCAAAATTATGATACCTTTAAGTTGAGAAAAGTTATTAGATATTCCTTGTTGTACAACTTTTACTGATTGATCTTGTGTTGTTATCTTTGCCTTTTCAGAATTATCTGTATGATTTTCAGCTACTGATTTTGTCTTAATTTTTGAATAATATAAATCAATTTAATCAATTTTGTTAATAAAAGAATTCAAAAAAAGCTTGAAAACGTACAAATGAAGTAGTACTTGAGTTTGTTGATGAAAATGGTCTTGGTGGTGTTTGTGGTGCTAATGAATCATTACTATTTGAACTGGCACTAGAGATTGAAGGAGTATTTGATAGCTTTCTTGAAGGTAATGGTGGTCTTGAATCAGGTATTGGACGATCCTTTACCAAATTATTATTACTATCATTATTATTGTTGTTAAATTTGTTAAATAAATTTGTTTCAGATTTATTTTGAATTAATGGTTTAGGTGCAATTGGTGGTGGTATCATTGAAGGTTTGGAGGTTGATAAAGAAGTTTGAGATTTTTTGATCATAGAAGGTAATAAAATTGAATCATCATCATTATCATCATCATCATGTTTGAATCCTTGTTGCTTTGTTGGCTGTTTCTTTTGTGGCATAAAAATAGTGGTGGCTGATCGTGATTCTGTTTTTTTATTAATAAAATTATTATTTGTTTGTTTTATAAAACTTGATGAAGAATTATCAACAAGACTTGGTGATAATTTTGATCTAGGGTTGATAGAAGGTTTTATTGGCAAAGTCTCATTAGACTCAAAAACAGCCAGTGTATTCTTTGAAATTTTTCTAGGCTTTCCTATTGATATTCCAATATCTGATTCTGCTTGCCAAATAACCATCATAACAATTATTATTAGAAATTGCTAAATATATAAAAAAAGTTATATATTTATGTATATATACACTACCAGGATCTTTAATTGACCCACTAGAACCTGTTTCAAATAAAGGTAATTTATCAATTTCTTGTATATTATTATTAGAGTTGGTACCAATTTTGCGAGGAGGTATTTTTGGTGGAATTTTCTGAGTTTGAACAAAAAGATCAGTTATGATTATATAAATATATATATATTCCAGAATCAAAATATTATTGAAACCTTTTCTTCAATCAATTGAACATAATTGCTTGGAAATAATCCTTTTATGTTTGAATCTTCTTTTCTTCCCTCTAACCAACCTTCTTCATTTGTTTTGGTAACTATTTAAAAATATACATACATATATACATATACATATAAAATATTGTGTCAATTAAAGGTACATCAAATTAAAATAACATCTAACTAACCATCAACAATTATATCTCCTTTTTTGAAAGATAATTCAGAATCATCGTCGGCTGAACAATCATAAAGTGCTTTAACTTTTAATACCATATTTCATTCAATTTCGCTATTTTAGAATTATCAAAGTGAAATTTAATGCACAAATAAAAATTTTGCAGGATTTAATTTCATTGGCTTAGTTTTCATTGAAGATCACATATTAATTGACGATTTCATACTAATGGCAACATGATGTGAATCATTTATTAAGAGCAATTATATGTGAACAACAGTCTATTATAACATAGTTGAGAATTATAACACTTAAAATTACATCTAGAAGTTTTTCATGTAAGGCTATAAATTTTACATAAGAAAAACTTGCTAATAAATGTATAATGTTATATGTTTTATTATTCTCTTTTTATGTTGAAGTTAATGATGAACTTGCCCTTATTGCAACTTTTTTTTTTTATATTTTTGAATTTTCAAATATATCTTCAGCTGATAATTTCATATTTTATTAATATTACCTTTTATGAAACATTACTTTGAGCCACTCAACAATTTCTAATTTAGATGTTGGCCACACTTTTCTTCCCAAGTTTTTCAATGCCAAATCAGGCAATAAATTTTTTTCTAATAAAGTTTTTCTAGAATATTGATATATAATATTAATACCTGAATTTATGATAAAAATTATCATTATTTTTTTATTACTTGCTTATGACTCATGTAATTTATATTTCTAGAAAATGAAATTTTATCTACATCTTATAATCTACTTTTAATTTCACTTTTAGTTCCTGTTGAAACTATATCATTTTCTTTTAACAGCATCCTAATCTCAGCAATTGCCATCTTTTGAATCTAAATTAAATTGTAATTAGTATTCAATCATCTAATTGAAGGGACACTAATTGCCCATAAATTTTCTGAAGTGGCTTCACCACCTAATTATTGGACTTGGTTTATCTATTCTTTATTTTTAGAAAACCTTCTAACTTCAGATAAACTGAAAATTTTTGGTCTGCCATGGTTTGGTATTTCATATGCATCTGTAGTTCTTTTTTTCCAATTGACCATAATATAAATTTGAAATGCCTAAATAAAATATTAATATAAAAAATCTTAAAATAATTTTTTTAGAATAATGTAAATGAGTAAGCATGGTGGACATTTGAAATGTTGCACTAATTTTTTATGCATGTGTAATTTAAAGTAAAAAACCTATTAAAGTGGGGGTATATTGATATGCAACACCTATTATAACTTTATGGATATATTTTTTTGACACTTTTTTAACCTAATTCCGGCTGTATCTGCAATTTTGACATACTTAGTAATAGAATTTCCAGTATGGTATTATGTGGCAGATGTCTAGTTTACAATGAAATTAGAGTAGGCTCCAAAGTATAGAAAAATTACAAAATCAAGTAAAAATAAAGCAGAAGGGTTGACGAACTTGTTATCTTTTAAAACATTTTCAAGGTATAACTGTGAAAAATTCCAAATGTGCACTTTGTAAAGAAACTAAATCTGAAATTTTAAACAATAAATGAAACTACTGTCACCAATTATTAATAAATTTATGATTAATTGGTCAGAATGAATTGGCTATTACTAACAAATTAACATATATAAAAGAAGAAAAGGTTTCTGTGTTATGGTGCCCTACTAAATGTTGTAATTTTTGTGTAGATTTTTTATATTTTGTGTAATATTTCCCCTTTTTTTTTTGTATGTTTCCCTAATCTAATGACTTTACCCAATTTTGAAATGTTTGGTTGCACAGGAAATAATTCATTTGTAAAGAATATTCGGTTCAGTTCAGTTCAGTTCAGTTATGATACAAATCAGCACAAATATTCTAAATGTCCTGTTTCTCAACTTTAGTAAACTGAATTTTTGGGGAAGGATGAGATCAAAATCAAAGGGTAAAACTTTGTGATGAGTCGTTTTTTTTTCTTTGCTGCGCTGGCTTGAAATGATTTTGCAAATTGATTTAAAAACAAAAATATTTTCATTTTCCAAAAATAAATGGTTGTGGTTATTTTTACATCGCCATGTCATGCAAATTCCCGTTTATATCTATTTGGCAACCGAAAAATTCTCTAGTTTTGTTCAAAACGTCAGGGTGAGCGACCGAAAGGAAATCAAGTTTTGCTTTAGATGTTTTTTGCGTGGTGTCAACCATTAGATCTTTGTATTGTTCTGACGTTTCGGACCGTTTGAACTTATCAAGCCTTTACCTCGGATCAAAAACCTGTCATGCAACGTGTTATATTTCCGGGTCACGAGACCAGGATTCAAAAACATTATTTTCATGTTATTATTATTATTGGTCAATTCAATGATCGATAAACAATATGTACAAATTTTGACCATTTGAGGGATAGTGGATGATCTGGAGAAACAAATAAAAAATCCATTGATTAGTCTTTGCAAAGAATTTTAATTAAGAAAAAAAAGCTTAGTTGATTTTTTCTTAACAATCAAAATTCGTAAATAACTTTGATATTTACATGAAGTTTATTATTATATAGCGATAGACTTGAAAAAAAGATCCAATTGCCTTTAATCTGGGTTGAATAAATAAACACGAGGAAGAGATCAGGACAAAAAGATCTTTTTTTTTTTAATTAGAAAAAAAGCTTGGTTGATTTTTTTGACAATCTAAATTCGTAAATAACTTTCGATTCACAATTTACATGAAGTTTATTATTATATAGCGATAGACTTGAAAAAAAGATCCAATTGCCTTTAATCTGGGTTGAATAAATAAACACGAGGAAGAGATCAGGACAAAAAGATCTTTTTTTTTTTAATTAGAAAAAAAGCTTGGTTGATTTTTTTGACAATCTAAATTCGTAAATAACTTTCGATTCACATGAGGGTTCTTTTTTGCAAAGGATCTTTTATTAAATTTTGCTCAACGCAACGAATAAAAATTATGACTGGCTAATGTTGATGCTCCAAACGAATGTATAGACACCTCACATTTGAATGTAACGTGCAAAGCTGAATCATATATAGAATATCACTTCAACACTACGTACCTCGACTCTCAAATTCGAATTCAACGTAAAAAGCACCGTTTTTTGCATTTTTTGGGAGGTAGCAGGTCTATTTATATATGTTTTGTGGTGGTAATTTATTAGACTACTCGATCAATGCACCATCTGGCCATGAAATAATCCATTTTTATTAAATACTGCATCATTAATCATGAATATATGATAATATGCGATACTTCTCATCTAGTGCTAATTTGATGCTCCGAACTAATGTTGTTTGACGAAATGTTGCCACAGTTATAAAATTGCTACGTCAAATTCGCTGCCATTAAGTCAAAATGATGCAAGTAAAATTGCTTTAAAGGAGAATAAAATATAAAAGCTCACAAAAAAATCTTATAAATATATTTCCGAGGTATTTTTTTCTTATAAATCCTTTGTTTCATGAGTTGTTCCCAAAAAGTTAAGCTTTTCTTTTGCCGAGTATAAATTCAGTTCCTACACACTCATTTTACTACCAAATCCAAACATTCCTTGCATTAATATTGATAATGTGATGATAAAATCATCGATTAGGGTTTATGTTCAAGGGTCAACTAATTTTAGTGTATCAAATGAAAATTTACACAAGAACCTTTTATAATTGATTGATCAAGTTACTTTGCATCTTTATCTTTTATCCTTATTGTTGTGGAAATTTCATTGGGATAACTTCTAGTCCTCGTAGAGGAAAATAATAAAATAAAACTCTGATATAATCATTATTTTTATTAAATAAAATTAATCATTAATAAACTTTTAAAAATAAAAATATTGTCTTTATTTTTTTTTGTTTTAAAGCGCTTTGATAAAAAAACAGTTAGTGCCTGTAAAAGGTAGCGATTGTGGAGCTTTGGTAAAAGCCACGTTTATTTGCTTTAGTAGCAAGCAAAGCAAGGTTAGGACTAACTAGCGAGTGTTAACAATGTTTGGTAACGTAATTTGCTTTAGTGAGCAAGCAAAGGTTAATTCGGAAATACTGTTAGTTAAACAAGCTACTTGAATTTTTTTGCAGGTAAACCAAAGCGAGTTTGCAATCGGCCAATAAATGTAAACAAGGGTAAACAACTGAAACAAATCGAACAAAGGGACTTTATAGTATTGCAAAAGGGTCATCTTTGTTTATTTACAGTTATCTGGTGCTATTAAGTGTGCTCACAGATTCATATAGATACAAGAAAGAAGGAACCAAGTAAATTCATAAACTAATTAATTGACAAGCACCAAATTATTACGAATTAATTGACAAGTAGAGGTTGGAATCTTCCAAAAAATCCCTAGTCGACTACTAGTTGGTCAAAAATTTCTTTAGTCGACTAAATCTTTTTTTTATAATAATAATATTTCGTTTTTTTTTTAATTTGCAAATTATGAATTCATTTCTATTCGAATCTTCACTTTTTCAAAATACTTCCACACAAAACCATGTGTTACAATTCGTTTTTTTAAAGGTCTTCTGGAACCACCACTTAAATCATTGGAACTTGAAACCAATGGATTATTGGACCTTATATTGGAAGTGTTTATTCATTCACATGTAAAATTATCATCAACAACACACTACTATTGTCTTCATCATCATATTGATGGTATTGATACTCACCCGCATAAAATTTTTCCATTTTGAATGATAAAACACGAAAATGTAATTGGTCAGACAATAATAATATTAGCATAGTATTAGCATAGTATTAATATTAGTATTAGTATTAGCATTAGTAGCATTAGTAGTTGACTAACTAGTCGACTATTAGTTGTTCAAAAAAAAAACCTAGTCGACTATTCCAACCTCTATTGACAAGAGTAGCCCAAAAGTTAAGCCATAATTGTTAATTAGCTGAAATAATACCTCGTTTAACAAGAATTGAAAAATTATAAAAAGTTTAATTCAAAATATTGTTACAAGATAAGAAATAAAATAAGGATGAAATAAAAAGATAAATAAAAAATAAGATAATAAATTAATAGTGGAGATTAAATTAGTCATCCATCAATTCTTTTACTATGTTACTAGAATCTAATTGATTAATATTGTTGGTAATAATTAATAAGTAGTAATTTCTAATTGATTAATAATGAAATTTTTATTTATCTTTGTTAACATTTAGAAAAAAGAGTCACAATCAAGATTATTTAACGAACTATTGCTTGTATAAATTTTCAAGCTTTTAGATTTAGCAATCTCTTCATCTAATATTCTACTTTTATGATATGCATCTGGATG
>CAUDNR010000778.1:0-21818 GCA_958430865.1 Entrophospora sp. SA101
CTTGTATCATCTGGTACTAGTTCTATTGCAATAAATACTTTATCAAATGCTGGAATATGTGCAAACTATAAAACAATTGCCAATCATAAAAAAAAATTAGCAAACATTCACTCTGGATCTATAAATAATTATTTTAAATTAAATGTATGTATTATATATAAAGTTGTTAATTATTCATATATACTTTTGTTAAATATTTAATTTATTTATAATTTTAGATACATCATTTGTTTATATTTAATATTGATGATTTTCATGATATTCATGAAAAAAGAAGGTCAGATGCTACATTTTTATCAACAGTAAACCATTTTGCAAGTTGTATAGCTAAAAAAGTTGAATGCCATCCAGTATCAGCAATGAATGAACAAGTTTCAATACATAATCCTAATAATATAGAAGCCCATAAAATCCAACATTATCTTATTAATAAATATAAAGGAACCTTTGATATTAGTTACCAATCCAGAAAAAATGAATGGATTGCCAAAGATTTACATATATTTAATTCTTTTGACAATGATGATCTTCTTAGTATACATGTATATAATGATGCTATTAAAGGAAAACATGAAGAAAGATCAATGAAGGATGTTAGAATTATAGGCTTGCAAGAAAGAAGTTTACATTCTTTAGAAGATTATATTGAAGCCGCTTCAATGATTACAGATATTTCTGAGTTATCAGAATATCTCCTTCAGAATGTCATACCTGTTGTGGCAGATTTTCCTGGTCAATTGTTCATTCGAAAAGCCATTACTCTGTTGAATAATCAAGGTGAAACAAATATTCCAAAAATTATGCAAAATTTTGTACCTCTTTTAGGACCTCTTCATGTCTCTTTAAATTCACGTGAGCAAACATTGCTTGTCCATTATAATTTTTTTGAAAAAATGTTCCATTATGTTTTTGGTAATTCCAAAGTATTAGCAAAAAAACCTAAGCCATGGAGAATCAATTTGTTATTGGAATTAGTTACTAAGGGCTGGAAAAAAATCTCCAAAATTATTATGCATAAATTTGGAAATAGCAAAGATGTGGAATATAGAATGGCACTTGACCTTTTAGATAATATAATCCCTGCAACTCTAGATATTTATGCGATTCTTTTTCGTTCTGGTAAATTTGAAGAATATTTAGAAACATTATTTAGAATCTGGACTTTTGCTCTTAGGTGGAAAAGAAAAAATTATAATAAGATTATACTGGCATTTATTTCAGATTATATATACTGGAAAGAAAATCAACATCCTTTTGCAAATGTGTTGGAGAATCATCTTGTTAATTTCAATGAATATTATGTTGAAAATTTTCACAGCAGGTTACATGCTAATATTAATGTAAATCAAAATGCAGAATCAATTATTAATCAGGCATTAGTAATTGGTAAGTTCAAATATATATATATATATATATATATATATATATATATATAATATACAAACATTAAGAAAATGAACATACTAATTTTTTAATGAACTTCTTTAGATTCCCATAAATCAGTTTTTGTTGATACCTTTAAAAAACCATATATTTACCCATATAAGCCTAATCAGCTGGAATTTCTTGTTAAAAAAACCAGTATATTTTTATTATCTTATTTCCAAGAAATTTATAAAAATATTGGCAAAAGTTATATGCTTCAACCTGATCAAGTTAATCCACCCTTTTCAAAAAAATCACCTCCATATTATTTAGCTTCACTTAATTGCATTGTGGATATAAAATGCTTACCAACTGGTTATCATACATCATGTATACCATCTCTTAATATTTGTGATCATTGTAAAGAAGCATTTTCTGATAATGTTGATGACGTAATAATTTTAATTTGTGGACATGGTTATCATTTAGCATGTTATAACACATTAGGAAGAGTCTGTAGATACTGTGAAAATTATTATAAAAAAGGAATTGATGAAAATGTTAAAAAGTTTGTAAAAAATTTAAATAAAAACAAGAACACAATTACAGAAGATATAGAAATTGATAACCTGCAGGATGAGAATGATGATGATGATGATGATGATGACAATAACTCAAATATTGGCTCTGATAATTCTCACAATACTTTGGATGAATTACAAATAGCAATAGACAATCTAATAAATTGGTGATATTATCACTACCAATAAATGTCATAAATTATAATTAGTGATATCATTTATTCATTAAAAATTAATTTATAATAGTATTTAAATAAAGAATTAACCTTAGTCTTAATTGATAAAGTGAAGAAGTAGTAAATTTGGAGTTTGAAAATGTTGACCTTGAAAAAATATTTAATGTTAAAATATAAATTGTACTCAATTAGTGAAACATATTGCTTATAATATTTATTTGTGAGGATTTTATTAACCAAACATGAATAATATTTTTTCTTTCCTTTTTTTTATATCCAAACATTTTCATGAATCAATCTTGTCTTGTGTTATATATATATATGTAAGATGCAAATATTGTTATGTGTTTTAGAGTGTCCCTCTCTCAAGCAAAACACTCTCACTTATTACCCAATGATTTGAAAAGAGTAATTGATATGTGTAAAATCGTAAAACGCGTCCCTATAATAACTATATATAATAAATAAATTTATTAAATTTATTGATCTTGAATGTATTGATTTCAAAAATAATAAAAACAATAAATATTTTAATATTAATATCAATATTAATGAAACAAATACCTTGCTGAATAATATGATAAAAAACAAATATTATAATGGGTTAAGAGTCACCAAAATTAATGTATACCAGTATTATATATTCTTTAACTATTACTTTCTTATAAACTTTGGTTCTTAGCTAACTCCTCCAGGAAAGTGATGGAAAATGATGGAAGAAAGTTGGTAATATAAAAAAATATGAAGAATACAGCTATAAAGTTGGTTTGACAATTTTGATAAAAAGTATTTACGTCACATTAAGGTCAAACGTCCAATTGAAAAGTACTTTAAAATTATCATTACACAATATAAAAAAGATCGACATTTTAAGTCACATTCGTGATAATTACGAAATTCCACTATGCTGATTACGAATTAAAAATAAAAATAGAAATGATGTCATTATCACGTGACTTCCGCAGTAATTTGGTTTGGTTGAATCAGCAATGTGGGACCTCTCTATCAGTCCTTATTTTACTATTTCACAACCTTCCCCTCCTTAAGATTCAATCGTCTCTTGATGAATCATTTGCTTCCCTTTTCTCCTCAGGTCTTCTTATCCTTGCCTGGTTTCCTCCTTTCATTGGTTTTGGTTTGTCTCCAAGAGTTCCAGCCTCCTTTTCCTTCTGGTATAGTTCTTTAGCCCATTCTTTGACACATTCTCCACATGAGACATTTCTTACCACCTGGTGAACTTGTGGTCTATCCAGTGGTTTTTCACAAAATTCACATTCATAGGGAAGTGAAGTTTCTTTGAGCCATTGCATATTCCTATCAAGATAAACCAAAAATCTATCTTGGTAATCTTTGTTCCGATGACATAGATATTCATCTATTTCTTCTGGTTGATTGTTTTCTTTGTTATCCTCATCCCATTGTTCCTTGTAACATGGGTTTTCATTCTGTCCCTTGATATAAGTGCAAAGGATTCTTTTCCCAATGGTTATTAATTCACTGTTAAGATAGGGACAAAGGCAACTGTGGCAAAGGTTGATTTGATCACTCTGGTGTCTATGATGTTTTCTCAAATCCAGGAGTTTTGGTAATTTTTCCACAATTGCTTCTCTGTGGTCATGGAATGCTTGGTTCATTCGATCAATGTATTCCTGCTCAATAGAGTATTATTCTTGATAATCATGGAAGAAATCTGCTGTTCTCTCCATTAACTAGTCATATTCTTCCTGCAATCTTTCCTGAGCATCAACCCATGTTTCATTGGTGTAATATTGTTTGTGATATTCAATTTCTGCTGGTTGACTGTGAAGTTTGATGTAATAGGCTTCTGCAGCCTTTAGAACATCTCCCTCATCTTCAGAGCAATTCTTTGTTTCAATATAATTCTTGACCTTTTGTGGCACATGTTGAAAGTTGTTTGCCATTACTACTAATAAGTATGCATATTTGCAGATGCTAAGAGCAAACATCATTTTGCCAACTGATGTTGACTTTTGTGGTCATAGGTGAATCACAAACTTTGCATGGTGAATTATACCATGATTCCTGAGTGATATCATATGATTCATTTTTGGTGAAAGAATTGCACAATTGATGATATCCCCATCTCCAACCATCATTTGTATCCATTTTGGTAGTAGGCCTTTTACACTTGCAACAATGATAATTCATTCACCTTGTTGCAGTTGTCCAATTGAAATGTTCCTTGGCCTATTTTCTTGTCACATCTGCACAGCAATGACTGATTTTTATATTTCAAAAATGTTATTGGTTGGAATTCCTCAATTGCTGAGTAGTTTTGATCAATGTGAACACAATTGACAATTAAAGTTGTTTGTCCAGCAACACTACTTGAACTTCCTTTTTCAGGATTTTCTGATGCAGTGGTAATTATTGTTCTTGTAATAGTTTCATTTTCCTCTAGTCCTGTTTGTTGATCCGTTATTGGTGTTGTTGTACTGGTAAAAGATGGTTCAATTGCCTCTGGAACACCTAGTGTTTGATTTATTTCTTCTATTAGAAATTCACACAGTATTTGTCTTCTGGGTCCTGGCTTTTCAGCCAATACCTTTTTTGACAAGAACTTAATTATCAGGATTCATCTTGATTTCCAATATTGTTGTCTAAGTTGTTTCCATTGCAAACAATATTTTTCCAATAGGATGAATTGAGTTGGTTGTCTATGTAACAAATATGCTTTAGTCAAATTCCTAATCCTAATATTTAATTGTTGAAGTTCGAGTTTTTGTTTATTAGTTGTTTGTTTGGGTTTCTTTTCCTGTTTGTGTTTCTTGGGTGTTCCCTTTTTTTGCAATGTCATTCAATAACCTGGCCTCTTGTGGACTGTAATATGTTAGGTTTATTGAATTATGAACTAAATTCTTTAAAAGATGGTGATTCCTTTGAAATTGGTTCCAATAATACCAATTTTGTGTCCTCTGAAATTCGTTGAACAATATTGTTAGTTGAGTTGTGAAGAATTCGAAATATTCCCACTTATTATTATCCTTGTCCTCTGTCCAATGATTAATTGGTCGATTTGAAAGTATTTCTGTTGATGGTTGATTATAATTATAATTATTGATTGTTTTGTTGCAGTGAGTCTTCTTCAGACTTTGCATATGATATATAAAGTTTTTTTCTTTGTTAGGTATTATTTGTTTTGGGGTTTTAGGCATTTAATTATTTAATTGTTAACCGAAAAGTTATTTTGTCTCTTGGTCAGAATCTCTGTCTTTTTATAAGAATTTCTTCACTAATTAATTTTTCATGCTTCCTTCTCATCTTGTTGCTCTGTTTATTCCCTCTGACCCTTTGTTTTGTTACAATCTCTTATCTTCTGATGAGTCAACATTTTGTCATCATGACTAATGTTTTACGAATATTGTCTTATCTCATTCTCTGAATGAAATTTTTGTTTATGTGGCTTTATTTGTTGTCATCTTCTGACATTATTTGTTTTCTGTCTTCATATTCTTTTCTTATCTGTGTTTCGTCTTGAAATGATATCTATTTTTAATTTATCCATATGGTTGGTTACCAGGCTGGTCTGTCATAGTATTTCTTTAATTTATTTCCATTTATTGGTGTTCACAAGATTTTTGTTGTTTCAGTCTCATGTAACTTGTAAGCTCCATTTTTCCAAACTTGGTGAATAAGATAAGGCCCTGACCATTTTTCTCTAAACTTGTCTCCATGTACATTTTCATGGTGACTTTCTTGTAATAATACTTGTTCTCCTATCTTGAATTGTACAGTTTTATTTTCTTATCATATCTGTCCTTCTGATCTGTTTGTGCTTTATTTATATTTTGTTTGGCAATCATATGCATGTGGTATAACCATTTGGTAATTAATTTTATGTGTTCCTCTAGGTCCCATTCAAAATCATCTTCTTCAGGGTTACTCTTTCTTGTCAAGGGTGTTTCTTCATTCCTTCCATATAAAAGGAAGAACGGTGAGAGCTTGGTTGATTTTTGAATTTTTGTTTGATATGCAAATAATGCAGATGGTACAAATTGATCCCATTCAAAATTTCCATTTTGTATTACATATTTTGCCAGTGTTTCACACAACGTTTTGTTAAATCTTTCTGTGAGAATGTGAGCCGTTTTCATTGTTTCACACAATGCTCTAACAACACTATTCACAAATGATGTCCCTCTATCAGACAATAATACTTTTGGTGTTCCATGTCTACAAATTATGTCTTCATATATAAATTGAGCAACTGTGTTTGCTTGTATGTCTTTTATGGCCCTTGCTTCTGGCCATTTTGTTAAGTATTCTGTTGCTACAATTATATAATGATTTTACTTGATGTTATAGGTAATGGTCCCACAATATCAATTCCCACACAATCAAAGACTTTTCCTACTTCAATTGGATGTAATTGTTCTATTTTCTTTCTATTTCTAAGTTGTTGACAAGTGTCACAACTTCTAACTTAATTTTCTACTTCTCTATACATTCTTGGCCAATAGTAATTTCATTTGGCCTTATTGAAGGTTGCTTCAATATTGAAGTGTCCTCCTAATTGACTTCCATGTAAATTAAATAATATTTCTTCCATTTCATGCTGTTGTACTACTTTTCGCTCTATGCCTTCTTTTCTCCAATATAATTGATTATTTTTCAACATGAATTCATGTATTTTTCTTAATGCTAATTGCTTGCTTGATATCTTTTGGTGTATAGGTTGGTAATTTATGGTTAATAAGATAATGTTGAATTGCTTCATATAATTGAATGTCCATTGGTGCTGATTGGTTTTACTTTAAGACTCTCTTAATTAACTATACAGTTTATAGACTTGTTGGTCTAGAAAGGTGATCAACATGCTTTTGTGCACTTCCTGGACTATATTCAATTTTGAAGTTATATTGTTGTAAATGTATTAATCATTTTTGCATTCGTGTATTTAACTGAAGGTTACTGAACTGATATTTAAGTGGTTGGTGATCTGTTATTATGGTAAAAAGTTTTCCAAGCAAATATACATGAAATTGTCCTACTGCCCATTTGACAGCTAATAGTTCTAACTCTGTCACTGAGTATCTTTCTTGTGCTCCTACAATTGTTTTACTGGCATAGGCAATAACTCCTTCTTTTCCATCTTCATCTTTTTGTGCTAAGACAGCTCCTAAACCGAATGAGGAACCATCTGTGTAAAGTATAAACGGCTTGTCGAATTTTGGATGTCTTAAGATTGGTGAACTCGTCAATAGCTTCTTCAGCTTTTGAAATGCTTTTTCACAATCTTCATCCCATTTGAATTCAGTATCTTTGTGAATTAAGTGGAACATTGGTCCAGCTTTTTTTGAGAAGTTTGGTATAAATTCTTGGTAGTATGATGCTAATCCTAGAAATGATCATACATCTTTCTCAGACTAATGATGGTGGCCAAAATTATTTTAGAAAATCCGAAATAGTTTCGCCCACAGACATTGGGAGTTTAGGCTCCTAAACTAGTGGCGAAACTCAAAAATTGCCTAAACTGTGGGCGAAATCCTAAACCGTGGGCAAAACTCCTAAACCATGGGCGAAACTCCTAAACCATGGGCGAAATTCCTAAACTGTTAAACCTATGATTAAAAAATTCATAAATAACAAAACTTTTACATATATTAATTAAAATAATTTTATTATAAAAAATATTTCCAAAACAACTGAAAATCAAAAAAATCTTTCTAACATGTACAATAAAAAAATTTTTTTTTACAAATTGGAATTATGAATTATGTAATGCTGTCATAAATTATGATGCCAATTCATTTGAATTATATTCTTCCTCCTCTTCATAATACTCGTCATTAGCTAATACATTTTCTTCATCAGATAAATACTCAGATCTATTTTCATCATTATCATCTAGATCTTGAAAATTAGAATGAGATAAATCCATTGTATTTTGAATAATTAAAATGTAAGGCTCTGGAAGTCCCTCATTAGCATTTATATCATTATTTTCCTCTTCTAATGAAGACTCTTCTATATCATCATCATCCTCATCATCATCCTCATTATCATCTTGAGCTGCCAAAAAAGTATCCAATATTTCATTTTCAGAAATATTTTCTCCTGCTAATTTTAATTCTTCCTTGCAATTTGAAACATAATAACCATGAATTTTGGCTAATGATTCAACACGCTCAGTACTTAAATTGCCATATAGCCATTGTAAAATAGTAAATTATAAATCATGGGAAACGAACATATAAATCGGAAATGATTTACAAAAAGTTACACGCAAATAAAATCAGAAAAACTGATCAAGTGATCAAAACAGTTCAATTTATTCAAACACCAATAAAATAATTGACTCACGGAAATATTGGAAATATAAATATTCCAACATTCTAAAATGTAACGAATTACAAAGTCTCAGAATAATATTTAAACGAAAGAATTTTACATGACTCATGTTGACTAGAAATTACTTGAAAATAATTCTACATGGAAGGTTTAAATAATGATTAAAGAATACATTAATTAGTATAATTTAGGATTTTAAAGAAATCGGAGAACTAGATGATAGAACCTCTAAAATGTATAAATACGTTGTAAATTTCTCTTTCATGTAATTATTAGTTTATTAGTTTTTATTAGTTTTTTTTAGTAAACTCAAATATTATTATAAATAAACCTTGACCTTGACCTTGACCTTGTTATCTTTGAAAATTACATTTTCGTAATTAATAATTAATTACTATCTTACCTGGGGGATGCCTTTGATAAGTATAGTTGTATATATTTCTTTAATCTTATTTTCTTTATTTTTATTTTAGATTAGGCCAACACCTAAATAAGTGAAAACCCTAGCTAGGTGTGGTCAGTAAAGAAACACTGAACCATTAAAACATAACACAATGGTATCAAGGAAGATACTGGGATTATTATCAGAAGGGATAATAATTGATATGTTCCGGCTCAGGCAGAAAACATAGCAACTGCTGAGAAAACGTTACCGGATGGGAGGTAAGAAAACTTGCCCTGCAAAGAGTTAAATAGCTTGAGCGCTATACAGAAAAGAAAGTAATCAAAGAATTACACAACTGGATACTGCCATAGGAAGGGATAAATAATATTATAACTAAATCCAAGAGATTTGTATGAGACGCGGAATTTTGATCTCACACTATATGAAAAACGGAGATTTTTTTTTTTGAAGTGAACGATAATAATTTTATTTGTGTAACGTTTATATTGAATGACATTTGATTTGCAATGTCCTGTGACTATTATGTGTCGGCTAATCACAGAAAAAGTCCTATATATAAAATTTTTCAGGTCACCTGATAATAAATAATCAGGAGGATGATACCATTCAGAGTCATATTTAAATGGAGCTTTACAAGCATCCGATATCTTTTGTGTTTCAATTTCTTGGAATATTTCTTTGGGTCATTAAGAAATTTAAAATTTATGATTCAAATTTTGATTGGCGCAAGAAGATACAATGCTAATGCTTTGTAACCAAATTTAAGACCAAATTAATCAAATTAGTATTATTGCAGATACAAAAAATAAGTTCTAGTAATTCACAAAGATAAATAACGTTTCGCCTATATACATAATACCTTATCTTTTTATGAGTGAGGTGTTAAGGGTTAATACTCTAGGCATTTTATATTTGCCATTCTGAGGATTAATGACCTTTTTTTGTTGCCCTGATTTTTTTTCATTTCACCTGACATAAAAATCTCTATAGCACAAACAGCATTAATATTGGTATAGAGTTTTTTTTTACCAATTATTATTGGGGAGAGCGTATTTAATTGAAAGAAAATTTATTTAGTCGAAACTATTTATTAACTTGCTTCTAATATTTATTAAACTTTATTTATTACCAAGTTAAATTTATTAAAACTTTATCGCAAAGTTATGTTTAAAGTACATCGAATTTAAGCTTCTTATATACAATTAAATGGTTTCAACATCAACACTATTTTATGCTTTACACATAAATGTATGTCTCTGGTGTAATTACAACTTTATGTCTTATCCATAAGGTAATGTTTTAAACATGATATTAGTCATGCTAATTCCTAGCAAATAATAATAAAGTTAAATAATTTTGAGTTTCACGCATTTCTATTGGAAAGCCCATGTGTCTAGCCACTAAGAGTTAGACTTAAAGCTCCGAATGAGTTGAGTTGGAGCTAACTTAATATCTTTACAGCTTGTTCAGAGCTTTATACAAGACCAATGGGTAGAACTCATGGAAATGAGGATACAACAAAAATATCTTCCAGGACATTATATGGCTTTCAAAGTTGATTGGATTTTCATTTCTGCGTGGTTTTGTTGTTACTTGGCAATCATTTATTATGAATAATAATGTCAAATGTAGACATGACACAATAGTGAAGGGAAAGGTATCCATATTTGAGGAAAGGATAAAAGATAGATTGTGTTTTTATTCTGATTCGACCAATAATACATAGATACATATGTATAAAATATTAAATACAAGATAAAAATCACCAGAGTAATTGAATGTGAAGAAAATACTTGGATCAAAGCCATTGATGAGTATTTGGTCACTCTATCATTATTTCCAAATGATAATATTATTGTTAACATCATGAACTTCTTTTTCATCATCATCACTTTACATCATTTTTTCTTCTCTTTGTCAATCCACTCCCGAATTGCTCTTTCTATATTAATATAGCAAAAAAACATTTGACATAATCCAATTATAAATAAAAATGGAAACCGTAAGAAAGAAAAACTTGTAGATAGTAATAGAAGGTAATATTTCATAGTGGTAAAGAAGATATATCTAAACCACGGGAAAATGATGATGAAGAACCACCAAAAGTCGATAGAGAAACATTTTGTAAAGCACATAAAATATTTTAAAGCTGCAGCTGAATACATGAGGATGTTCTATTTGTTTTTGTGAAATAACAGGAACAAATTTATTAATAAAATCCGTTAACAAGAAATCCACTGTGTTGTGATGAGGTTTGAATGTAAATCCTATGTAGGAAAAAACTTCCTAATGTTAGAGAAAATTTCAAAAGAGAAAACTGACTTTAACACAGCTTGCTTGGGAGAATATGCAAAATGATAATATACAGTACATGACCCAAATAAATCAAGAAAATGCCATGCAAGATAGTAATAGTAAACTGAGGACCAACTTGGATCCCAATTGTTGCATTTTATATCATGACAACATCAATGATGCATTTTGGCATTCATTATTAGTCATTCATTATTAGTCATTCATTATTAATCATTTTATTTATTGGACAAAATCATGTAAAAAGTCATGTATAAATACACTTAAAAATTTCCTTCAATTTTTTAATAAAAACTGTAATTAATTAATAAAGCTAGTTGATTCATAATCCTTTCTGATGATTAATGGTTTGGCCAACCTTTAACTATTAGTTGGGAACCCTTTTTGATTTTACTATATTGCTTGTAGTGATGCCTCAAGTAGTATATTTCTATTTTTTTTTTAGAGCATATGAAGCTGGAAAGAAAAATGATACACTTGGCCAGAACTTACCTGCAATAATAGTACATGTGCAGCTGGAAAGAAACCCTTGCACTTGACCAGAACTAGGGTTTCTATTTGAATAAAACGAATAATTTGAATAAAACAAATGACTCAAATAAAATAAAACAAATGATTCGAAATAAAACAAATGATTCGAAATAAAAACGAATGGTTCAAAATAAAATGAATGATTCGAAATAAAAATGAATGATTCAAGATAAAATGAATGACTCGAAATAAAATGAAATCAAAATAAAAACGAATACCGTAATTCGAATAAAATAAAAACGGGATAATTCAAAATAAAAAAGAATAATTCAAAATAAGATAATTGTATATTATGAATAATTCGAATAAGAATTTGCATTACGAATTTACAAATAAAAACTCTAGCAGAAATGAAGGTGAACTTTGAATTTTGTTTATGCACCCATTGTCTCTTTAAATTCACGTGAGCAAACATTGCTTGTCCATTATAATTTTTTTGAAAAAATGTTCCATTATGTTTTTGGTAATTCCAAAGTATTAGCAAAAAAACCTAAGCCATGGAGAATCAATTTGTTATTGGAATTAGTTACTAAGGGCTGGAAAAAAATCTCCAAAATTATTATGTATAAATTTGGAAATAGCAAAGATGTGTCTCTTTAAATTCACGTGAGCAAACATTGCTTGTCCATTATAATTTTTTTGAAAAAATGTTCCATTATGTTTTTGGTAATTCCAAAGTATTAGCAAAAAAACCTAAGCCATGGAGAATCAATTTGTTATTGGAATTAGTTACTAAGGGCTGGAAAAAAATCTCCAAAATTATTATGCATAAATTTGGAAATAGCAAAGATGTGGAATATAGAATGGCACTTGACCTTTTAGATAATATAATCCCTGCAACTCTAGATATTTATGCGATTTTTTTTTTCGTTCTGGTAAATTTGAAGAATATTTAGAAACATTATTTAGAATCTGGACTTTTGCTCTTAGGTGGAAAAGAAAAAATTATAATAAGATTATACTGGCATTTATTTCAGATTATATATACTGGAAAGAAAATCAACATCCTTTTGCAAATGTGTTGGAGAATCATCTTGTTAATTTCAATGAATATTATGTTGAAAATTTTCACAGCAGGTTACGTGCTAATATTAATGTAAATCAAAATCCAGAATCAATTATTAATCAGGCATTAGTAATTGGTAAGTTCAAATATATATATATATAATATACAAACATTAAGAAAATGAACATACTAATTTTTTAATGAACTTCTTTAGATTCCCATAAATCAGTTTTTGTTGATACCTTTAAAAAACCATATATTTACCCATATAAGCCTAATCAGCTGGAATTTCTTGTTAAAAAAACCAGTATATTTTTATTATCTTATTTCCAAGAAATTTATAAAAATATTGGCAAAAGTTATATGCTTCAACCTGATCAAGTTAATCCACCCTTTTCAAAAAAATCACCTCCATATTATTTAGCTTCACTTAATTGCATTGTGGATATAAAATGCTTACCAACTGGTTATCATACATCATGTATACCATCTCTTAATATTTGTGATCATTGTAAAGATGCATTTTCTGATAATGTTGATGACGTAATAATTTTAATTTGTGGACATGGTTATCATTTAGCATGTTATAACACATTAGGAAGAGTCTGTAGATACTGTGAAAATTATTATAAAAAAGGAATTGATGAAAATGTTAAAAAGTTTGTAAAAAATTTAAATAAAAACAAGAACACAATTACAGAAGATATAGAAATTGATAACCTGCAGGATGAGAATGATGATGATGATGATGATGATGACAATAACTCAAATATTGGCTCTGATAATTCTCACAATACTTTGGATGAATTACAAATAGCAATAGACAATCTAATAAATTGGTGATATTATCACTACCAATAAATGTCATAAATTATAATTAGTGATATCATTTATTCATTAAAAATTAATTTATAATAGTATTTAAATAAAGAATTAACCTTAGTCTTAATTGATAAAGTGAAGAAGTAGTAAATTTGGAGTTTGAAAATGTTGACCTTGAAAAAATATTTAATGTTAAAATATAAATTGTACTCAATTAGTGAAACATATTGCTTATAATATTTATTTGTGAGGATTTTATTAACCAAACATGAATAATATTTTTTCTTTCCTTTTTTTTATATCCAAACATTTTCATGAATCAATCTTGTCTTGTGTTATATATATATATGTAAGATGCAAATATTGTTATGTGTTTTAGAGTGTCCCTCTCTCAAGCAAAACACTCTCACTTATTACCCAATGATTTGAAAAGAGTAATTGATATGTGTAAAATCGTAAAACGCGTCCCTATAATAACTATATATAATAAATAAATTTATTAAATTTATTGATCTTGAATGTATTGATTTCAAAAATAATAAAAACAATAAATATTTTAATATTAATATCAATATTAATGAAACAAATACCTTGCTGAATAATATGATAAAAAACAAATATTATAATGGGTTAAGAGTCACCAAAATTAATGTATACCAGTATTATATATTCTTTAACTATTACTTTCTTATAAACTTTGGTTCTTAGCTAACTCCTCCAGGAAAGTGATGGAAAATGATGGAAGAAAGTTGGTAATATAAAAAAATATGAAGAATACGGCTATAAAGTTGGTTTGACAATTTTGATAAAAAGTATTTACGTCACATTAAGGTCAAACGTCCAATTGAAAAGTACTTTAAAATTATCATTACACAATATAAAAAAGATCGACATTTTAAGTCACATTCGTGATAATTACGAAATTCCATTATGCTCTCTGCAATAAAAATAATGTGACTTTTTTCGTTTATGGCGATGTGATGATAATATTCAAAGTGGATGTATCAAAGAAGTCAGACGCATCAGATCTTGGTATGGATATTCTTACTAAAAATGCAAATCAACAAAAGTTTTTTTTATAAATCTTTATCATTTTTGCATAAATAGGTGTGAACCGAAGTTCACAGTGGCGCAGTAACACATATTTCTCAACCCCTAAACGAGATTTCGATTTGCTTTCAAAGTTTTTGCTATTATATAATCAATATCATTCAGACTTAAGTTTGAAATAGCTGATGCGGAAAAAGATTGAACTCGTCCTATCAACTCCACACCAACACTATTAAAAAGTTTATAAATTTTCCTAGCCTTTTCCTTTCTTTTTCGAAGATTGACCTCTGTAATTTTATCAACAGTTTGTTCCCTAATTTTATTATTAACAAGGGCATTGGATGCATCCTCATTATTAGATTGTCGATAATGATCAAACCATAGTGTTAGGCCTTTCCCGAAATTGTAATAACAACAAATCACATCTTGGGTCGTTTTTTGATTATTTTCTTCAGCGTAGGTAATCATATTATACAATTCAAGAAAATTAACTGAGTCTTTGTTTATTATAGAGGCAGATTCTGACTGTAAGATGATAGTATTTCCCGAAGAGACTTGCTGAGAAGCATCGGCTGATAATTCTTTGATAATTTTTTTTAATGTAGGTGATTCTTTCTTCTTAACCAGTTTCGCTTTTTTACTGGATGATTTATCTACAGTGGTAGATTTATTAACGTGTTTGGATGGCAAAGCACTTGTAGTTGATGTTTCAGGTACGTCGGATTCTTTGTTTTGTGAACGATTATCATCAGATGGGTCTTCTGTGATCGTATCTAGATGCGATGGGTCATTTTCCAATGTGTTATTTTTTTGTCGAGAATAATTTTCTAATGATCCATCAATACTCATATTATCTTGGGATGAAAAAGATTGTACTTCTGGTATTTCAACATCTTGCAACTCCGATTCAAAAAATTTAGAACAACCGTGGGCAGGACAAATTTCTACACCATTTTTGATACTGTTTTCAAGACAAGTATGATGAAATATATGGCCACATGGTAGAGCTGTGAATGGCTTTTTTATTAGTCTTAAAAATAATTCATTGTTACATGGTGGACATGAATCCAGTTCCGGAACATCAATTCCATTTGCAATATCTCCTGGAGAGGTATTTTTAAGAATATTTAACGCAAGGGTTTTAAGGTATTTAATATCCATATTTGTGATTTTATGATTAATGGGACTAAAGCTCTGAACGGTTCAGTTTAAACCGAAATTTTTGGTTCAGTTTCAGTTTGGTTTGGTTTCGGTTTTTAAAAAACCAATTCGAAAATTTTCGGTTTGGTTTTGGTTTTTAAATTATTATTGAACACAAAAAAATAAATTTTTTTTTCCGATAATAAATAAAATATATTAATATACAGTATATAATAATCAAAAAAAAATAAAACATAAAAAAATAATTAATAATTAATTCCTCTCCTTCAATTTTACCATTAGTTATTGATTTCTTCATGAATGAACTACATAACTCTCTTGTTAATAATTCACCTGATATAGTTCTCCTATTTATAGTAGTGAAGAATTTGAAGAGGCAAAGCTCTGAACGGTTTGGTTTCGGTTCGGTTCAGCTAGATCTTCATATTTATATTATGAAAAGTTCACTCTCTACAATGAATTTTCACCTTTGTTTGTTATAGAAGATGCTTACATAGAACCTTGCTTTATTGTACGAAATAAAAAATACGTTTCGCTATTACATAATAATAATGCAAATACAAATATAAAAAAAATCTAACTATTTATGTGTCAGAGACACTAGCTCTGCTATCCTCTGGTTTTAATGTAATTGCAGGTGCTGGTTCCGATTCTGATACTGGGTATATGAGTACATGAATAATATTTGAATTGGGAATTCCTGGAAAATAAAATTTAATCTCACTATGGTTTTGCATGGTTTTGTATCCTATAGCTCCAGAAGAAAATGCACGAAGCTGGTAATAAACATTAGTAAATCAATCTAACTGACACTGAACCATATCCAGTAATTTATTGACTCCTGATCCATTAGAAATAGTAATTGTGAATTTAACTCTATCATTCGGAAAGGCATGGAAGCCCTCAATAGGAATTATAAGACAATTGAGATTGATATTAAATATATTATTAAACATTTTGCATTTCCTAAAAATAAAGACACATAGTAAATAGAATTTTGATTATATAGGTGTAGTTACACTTTGCTAGTGAATACTGAAAAATTCACTTATAAATAATACATAATGGATGATGGTACATACCTTATAAAATTGCGGGAAGATAAAAAATGATGCTTCAAAAGTCCAGTTTATTTATAGCTGAGCTAGTGCCAAGCCACATAGTTCATTTGTTACCCAAGAACCTGTTAGAAGAAAAAATTACATGATTAGTAATTACGTTACCCCAACCATTTACCAGATCCTTTCTTCGTAAAGCAAGTCAGGTCACAAGTGCCAAGCACTAAATATATGAGCCATAGACTATATTTCATCATTTATGGGAAATTAAACCTTTCAGTCTGACGATCGCTTTTGTAGAATAAAAAATAAGACAAATTTTGGCGATCTTGGATCTCAAGTTCCATAATATATGAATTTTGATATTATTGCTGATAAAGAACAATAAACTCTCCTCATTCATATCCTTTTTGAGTCTCGTTTGTATTTTTTCTTATCGGTAAAGCTATATACAATAAGGAAAAGGCTTTATTAACTCCATAATCTATAAATATAGTGAGAAAATAATTTAGCAGTATCACAAATTAGTCTTGTGGAACATCCAACTATATATGTGAGTCTAAGACTCTATGCTCTGCATATTAATATCTCGATTTTTTACCATTTATCAATATATTCGCTCAAACCCCCCATAATCGCTTACAAAATACGATAAAATGATTCAAATAGAATTTGCACAAAAAATGAATCGTGATATTAATAGATAGATAATTGATAAAAATTAATAGGTCTAAAATCCTAAATACACTATAACTCGTTAAATCATATACACTTATAACATACTATATAAATAGGTCATATAAATGGATAATTTTAGCGAATTAATGGCTCATTCTGGTTCTAAATGTAGTAATGATGAATGGACTGAATATTGCCAGATGCCTCAAGTTCGCACCAATGAAACTCCTGGTGAGTGGAAAGAACGAATTTGGTCTCGCTTTCAGTATTTCAGAGATGACGACCTTTTACCTACTGGAGGAAGCAAAAAATATCTTGAAGCTAGGAAGCTAGAAGAATGGTGGTCAGAACTAAATATGAGGTGGTGTAGTTACGCGCCTGCAATTGGAATGGCGATCTGCTTCTCCTGCGATCAACTAGTATATACTGGGAAAATGACCATAAATATGGGAAATAACTATAATCATATTGGAATGGAAAAGCATTGGGCCTCTCATTGTACTGGAAATAAATACTGTGGTGTGAGTTATGGAGAATACCAAAAAATCATACAAAAACCCAAATCCGCACGTAAATATGATGACAACTATGCATTACGTCGCTATGAATTATGGATGACAAATGCAATTAGACGGATCAAACGTGCAAGAGAAGTTGGGAAAAAGATTAGAGCATGTATTAAAATACAAAGGAAGGTTGTGGAGTGGATTTATTGCCCAGATGGATTGACGGCGACTGAACTCGCTTTGCATTATGCGTGCTTACAGAATATTCGAGCAGAAATGCGCCAAGTTAGCAATTTATAACATATCAATTATTTATTTATTTAATGTTTCGATACCCCTTGAGGCTGGTATCTTTTTTTTTGTACCAGATTCCCATGTAAACCGAAAATATGTGTCTCTGACACTAGCTCTGCTATTGTTACTTATTAAATTTTGCAACATCTAGGTTTCATGTCATCAAACTAATTTGGCTAAGTTCATAGAACATCTACATCGTGCAAATATGGTCAGTTGATGTCTTGTGCGACTATATGCAGGGATCCCTAAATTTGGATTAACTACACATGGTTTAGATTCTTGTTAAAAATCATGCATGTGTATATATTTCGATTTTTTCCATCAGTATTACTAAATTTCTCAACTAGAATTTACACAAAAATGAATCCACTTATTCTAGAGTATAAAGTTATTAAATCAAATAGGTCTAAATCCTTAAATTCGATATAAATCACATAATCTCTAAAAACATTAACATTATCTTAATCATTAAATATGGTCTATACGGATAAATGTCCAGTTTTGAGCGATATTGAATGGAGAGATAACTGTCAATTTCCAGTAATCCGTAAAGGTGAAACTCCATCTGATTGGATAAAACGAATTTGGGATCAGTTGACGAATTATAAGAATAATAATCGTTTGACTGACGATAAAAAGCGATATCTTATTGCCAGAAAAATGAAATATTTATGGGAAGGCGATCTTGGTCATGCTGTAGGTGTAAGTATAGCAATATGTTATTCATGTAACAATCTCGTTTATTCTAGAATCGGAAGTGGTTATGAGTGTGGGTTTCGTCATTTCATGGATAAACATTGGAGCACAAATTGCACAGGAAACGCATATTGTGATATTAGTCATAAAGACTATATGGAACTTAAAAGTAGATCAGAAGCTAGTAACTCCTACTTTGAAAAAGATGCGATTCGTCGTTATGAATTGTGGATGTCCAATGCTATCAAAAAAATTCAACGTGCAAGAGAAGTTGGAAAAAAGATCCGAGCTGTAAATATCATATCTCAAAAATGGTTGGAATATATGTACAGACCCAATGGTCTCTGTGCTTCACAATTAGCTGAACATTATAAATTATTATGGGCGGTTCGAGAAGAAATGCGTCAAGTTAGTAATGTATAATACACATATCTATTTATCTGGTTAATATATCTATTTATTATATAACTTATTCATATATATTTTAAAATAAAATCACCTAAGGTATCCCTAGAGGGCTGGTACTTTAGACTTTTATTCACTGCTATTTCGTGATGATTAATAGCTTTTTTTTCTAAAAAATCGAATTAGCGGTAGTTAAAGATAATTTACTATATTTTAATATTATGATTTACTATATTTAATATTATGATTTACTATATTTTAGCAGAGCTAGTATGACTAATATAATGATTTAATATATTTTTAGCGTGATTCTAGCTCGACTCTAGCACAAGTATGATATTTTACATATAATTATATAGAAAAAATCTAGCGCGACTCTAGCTCGATTCAACCATATTTAAACTCCGGTTTTGGATTATTTTCATAATTTTCATAATTTTCATAATTTTCTTAAAGATTTTTCCATTTTTCTATACGTTGAATATAATTATACTAGCTACAACATGCCGGCAAAATTTAATCAAGCATATTCAGAATTAATCCAGAAACTACCACCCTCACTAGTGCATGAGACTTGGAAACGTCTTATTTTCAGAAAGCGGGATCCAATACCAGAAGAAGAGGCTAGTGCTGTAAATCCATTAATAGAAGCATTTTTAAGACATGAAGTTAATAGGTACCAGAAAAAAATAAAATTTCAGCGTCGAAGTTGGCCTTCATTTGAAAATTTATCGTGTATATATAATAACGAAGTTAACAAGGCTATAAAAATGGGCAATAAAGAAACTCAAACTCAAAATACTGAACCGATTTGTATATGTAATCATGAGGAGGAAATTAATTATCGCGTTAAGAAAGAAGTTAAAGTCTTATTCCAGCACTTACTGAAATTTAATGAAAGAACATTGGGGCAATTTATGCAGGAATTAGATAGAGATTATAAAGAAAGAGACGATATAAGTAATAAATTACGTTGTGAAATCGAAGAAAAAAAGTTAGAATTACGACATGCAGAAAAAGCACTTGCATATATGAAACAATAGCAGAGCCTTTAGTATAACTAAAGATTTATTTATTCATCCTATGTATTAGAAACTTCGAGAGGTTGATCCCAACCAGCACGTATAAAAAATGGATCATTTTTTTCTCTTGTTAAATCTATGACTATGAATTTACGACCATGTAAAAATTTATCAATCACTTTAACTACATTACGCCAATTATCAATATAACGACGAAGAATTCTAGTAAGATCATCTATATTACAACTACCATTGAAGAGTACTATATAATCTAAATTTTTTCTTATTATTGATGGACAATCGAAAAAACTTTGAGAAATATAAATCGAGCTAATATTAGAATGTCGTCCTTCAGTAAAATAAGGAATGATTTTTTCTTGTATCTTTTTAGATTCGCTACATACATCTTCAAATACAGCAACTGTACTTCTTTCAGGAGAATATGAATCTATACTTGGAATTTTATCCGGTTTCATAGTCCGGAACGTAATATTTTCATGATATGGTTTTGAACTATTAGCGATCATTTTATAACAGTCTCGTAGATATAAATATTTTGGTTCCTTGAGGTGATGACCAAAAAGAATTAGATCATCGTTTCGAATATAACGACTTCCTCCTTTTTTACCAGTAAACATTCGATAAAGCTTGTCACCAAGTAAGAGATTAACGACCATATTAGTTTTTACTTCGCCCTGAAACTAACATTTTAAATGGCCATCTAGGTCCAGCTTCATGTCCGTTGTTTTTTTCTGCGTTTTTAATTTCATCGATGTTATATACAAAAAGTTGCATAGCTTTCATTCTAGTTAAGCTAAATAACGGTAATTTTAATTGTTATATATTTTATATTATAGATAACCTTTTTCAATTAAAACGTTTTTAATATAGGGATATAAATCAGCCGTATAGGGAATCTCAATAAGATCTATACCTTCTCTTTTACATAATTCGCGCTTTTTCTGATCTCGATTTTTCTGGCTTATTAAATCTACTTCTCCATTTTTTCTATGGTATAAACTATTACGATTAAAGTGTTGGACTCCATTATACTCCCAAGCTAATTTCAATTCTTCATTATATCCATCTAAGCGTAAACCATCTAGAAATTTTGGCGCACATGGTGTAAATTTTTTATCTAATAAATCCTCAAAAATATATCGGCATCTGCGTTCTTCTTTAAAATGAGGACAAATAGGACACCATTCAAATTTCTTAGCAATTAGCGGAAATGGATATTCGAATTGATGAATCCCGCAAGACCAGAGAAATACTTCCTCATCATTAATTCTACCGGTTTTTTCAAGACAACTTCCGCCATGTTTCTTAGCATAGGTACAAGCTTGATCTAGTTCGTTATTTAAAACCAGAATAAAATGAACTAATCGGGGATGATTCTTTTCCGATAATATACTTTGGGGTGGGTATTGAAG